>JAHQZX020001019.1:0-56662 GCA_019804575.2 Pseudotulostoma volvatum
AAATATTGAATATTTTAATTTAGAATACTAGAGCTTTTACCTGCATCTTCTGGTATTCGAATAGGGTCAGTAGAAGTTGAGTTATCCCTATTTAATTGGTGGGGTAGTGAGGGGCATCGCCAAGAACTTTAGCCGTGTCTCATGACTTCTGGTATCCGACTGTACCACTTCTATCATCAATGATTATCATACAACCCACATTTTCTCTACATTCTTTGTTGTAAATTATGCCAGAATGCTTCCTCGCCTTAGAGAAGCCCTTGAATATAAAAGGTGGTATCCAAAATGCTCCTTTCGCTGGCTTGTGAACCAATTTAATGTGCATAAGGATTGGCTGTATTGTCACCGGAGAGGAACTTGGGAATCCAAGTACGATTCTACGAAGCCCTCGCTCGTATCTGATATGTTTATGGGACAATTTTGAGCCATAGAATGTCATATAAGAATATTGCTGCCGCTGCTATCCCGACGAGTTAACTAGAGCAGCATCAAGGGTTGAAGTTTATATAAGTCCTTAACACAGCGAATCCAAATGAAATACATGCCATACTAATTATTCCTCAATTTCCTCATCTTAATCCAGCCCATTTTATCTATGTGGTTTCCGTTTCTTACTGGGACAGTTTGTAGCTCTGCGTCGGCAACTCGTTGCGGTGCGATCTACAACTTCCTTTCTTTTTCGTTAAGAGTATTCGGAGTCCCACATATAGTTGGTAAGCTGTTTGTGAACGATGTCTTGAGCCAAAACGGTCCGCATAAATGTCTCTACATTGGTACGAGTTTATGTATGAGGAGGCTCAATAGATGACCGTAATATATAGCTTGAATGGCTTCGGATTGTTGGTATAGTTTGTTGTGGGCTTCAGATACAGTCCTGTAGGCCTGCACACGAATCTGATGTGTCTGTCTCACCCTGTTGACCATCTTCCAGAACAGCCCCATTGACAGTAATTTGGCGTGGTACTACCGTTGGCCTGGACTCTTGAGTTCCTCTCCAGTGATAACGCAGCTGGTCCTTATACACATTAAATTGGTTCGCAAGCCAGCATACCTCGAACGCAGACTTCTTCCATTCTTTCATCATTACCAAGCAGAACATCAAAATTCAATGCAACCGGCGTACAACGCATTTTTTTCTCAACGTCCTAGAACATAGTGCATCTCACCATAATATGCCGAAAACTAGTCGCCGATAATGAGAGCAAGCGGGCGGTCTCAAAACAACATGTCTAGCCGGGAATGGGACCTTGAACAGGAGATGGTTACAGCACTAAAGGCTGCTTGGAAGGCGCTATTCGCAGCCCACAAAGACAAAAAGAACATTACGGTTACTTCAAAAGCAACCTAATCAAGTTTAGGGTAAGCATGCAGTAATTTGGACGAGATGCGAGCCGCCCAAGGATTGGATAACCCCTTAAAGAAAACAGATTGGAGTATACTGTTAATTGTTGTCGGCACCGTCTCATGAACAGGCATTCAATATTTTGATATAGGGAATACTGGGGTGTTGTTGACGACCTCATGGAAGTGCATCTACAGCATACTTTGGCACAACCAAGTCCATGCTGCCACTAGGGCCTTGAGAGACTAGCACCAAATTTGGAGGTGAATTTGATGGCTTCATCGCTGGGAGTGAGCCACCGAATGAACTCTATGATGACCTATTGAGAAGCAGATATGGGAATGAGGGACAAAGACAGGAAAGGTTGGTGCAGGATTCAGGTCTCATGTATGATAGATATAAATAATTTTAATTCTTATGACTTCGACTTTGTTCTCTGTGGTTAGTCACATGACAAGTCAAAACATAGTTATGACTTGCTCCCTTAAGTTGAGAGTATTCTACATGGCTGAACGTACTTCAGCATGGTATTTCGCCCCCTTATAATACTGACGCCTATGAGATTTGCCGTGTATTTGCCCATAGAGGCAAGTGGCGGCTGAACGAGGTAGTAAAGGTATTCATCATTGACGACATGTCGACGCGGCTCATCTTTCTGGTGGGAGCCCCATCCGGAAGACTTAAGTGGGATGACCACGACCTCTTAGACGAGCCTATCCCACCTTTCACCGAAGATGATGCGTGCCAAGTTCATGACCCATCGCCCCTTCCTAGCAATCGCCAGTTGAAATGGCGGCTCCTACAGAATAGGGAGCCATTACAGTTAACTTCCGAAATCGCACCTCTCAACCCCAATGAAGAGGTTGATTTCTTTAGAATTCAGGATTTAGCCGTGGTGTTCCCTGAGGCACCTTCCCCCCTTGGCGGCACTGGAGAACAAGTTCTCTCGCAGTTCTACGACCATTCTTTTTCTATCCACGAAAGGAGTCAACCATACCTGTCTGAATCGAGCAACGTTGATTCAATGCAGGAGACTAATCTTTCGATAGACGATACAAGGCCGTCTATGGATACCCAACCGAGCGAGGTTCTCACCGATTTTAACGCGCCATTTCCACCTCTTCTAGGAGATCTAAGCAACTTAGAAGATATACCTAGTGCTGAATACCTGCACTCTATAGTTCCGCAGACCATGACGGTCAATCTTATTGTCGGCATCCTTACCGTGCAGCCACCTCGTCGAGTGAAGACACGACAATGGAATCGAGAGCTAGACATCGTTGAGCTCACTGTAGGTGATGAAACTAAATCTGGGTTCGGGGTGACATTTTGGCTACCCCCTCTTCGATCTGTTTCGGGTGCAGGTTCCAAGCATGGAGATGATGTTCTGAGGAAAACTTTGGCAGATCTCTGCCCGCGGGATATCGTGCTTCTTCGAACCGTAGGTCTCAGCTCCTTCCGGAACCGTGTTTATGGTCAGAGCTTGGGCAAAAGTATGACCAAGGTCAACCTTCTTTACCGATTGCCCATACATCCAGATGATTCAACGGGGATTTACTCGTCGCGCATGATCAATACAGCTAACCATGATCACATCGCATTAATGAAAGTGCGCCGAGTGCGGGAATGGGTTCGGGGATGCCTTTGGAACGGGATGAAAGAAGATGGTGGGGATGGAATGCCAAAACCGTTGCTGGGAACGCTTCTCCCCCCAGATACGCAATGATAAAAATTAAAATTTTTTGCTGGGCCAACGAGCAGGAAGGGGCTTGGGCTTGGTGGGACTGGGCAAATTATGACAACGAAAGCATGGAAACGTAAGTCAAAGCAATTGGGTCACTGGTATATGAGGCGATGCAGAAGTCATATTATGAGATGAAGAGCAGTGGCAAAAGAACTCACAATAGAGTTGTCGTGAATTATGGTTGTCTGGGAGCTTTGAAGGGCTCCAGTACTGTGACTAATAATAAACGAGATGCCCGACCGCGTGACACAGACGAAGGTCGGGTCAATTGGTGGCCCAAAAAGTCCCACCGGACTTTGTTGTCACATTAGTGTGTCTATCTATGCCTTACGCGCGACAGGGAGGATTAGGGAAGGGGCTCGGGAAATTAAACTCATAATGACAATAATAATAATAACTCTCTATTCTAAATCAATAAATGGATGTATTTTTAGACATCCAACGATTCCATCCCAGACATCATATTATTAATATGCTAGGAGAAGTGAGCAATAATAACAATAGTCTTATTGTTATTAAAAATACTGGAAAAGTCCAGTATGATCATCTGTAGGTAGTACTTGATGTGTAAAGTCACACCACACCGTCTGTCCTGTTTAAAAAAGGCACTGAAGTATTTTCCTCAACCTCGGGTTATATCGGTTAGATACGGGAGTTCCTTAGTCCAGACCCAACAACCTACCTTAATACAAATAAATATCAAATCAAGTAAGTTACTTTCTAGTTATATACTGCACAGGCTGTCCTGTACATACCTTCAAGGTACGTGCGTACATATATCGGATTACATATGAAAGTTTAGATGATAGTACATACATACTATATTAGTAGTACTAGTAGTACTACTGCATACTACTGACTATACTAGCGTGACATGTAGCTGTCTCATTTGTATATTGTATATGTATGTTGTAGTTCGAAGCTCCTCCCTACCATCTCCCACCATCCCTATCCCCTCCACCTCCTCCTCAACAACAGAGGGCATCGTGGCCATCCCAGCGTCTCTAATTTGTGGTCATTGACATTCACTCATTGCCCTCACCCATCGTGGTTTAAATCCTCGCCCGTTCGCTTCGACATCTGAGGAGGCACAGGTCATTACTAGTTCTCCCTCCGCGACATCCAAAATGAAGGGTAGGTTTTTCCCTTCCTTTTTTCTTTCCTTTCTCTCTTTTATTTCTTTTCGAGCAATAGTAAGATAGGAACTCGGGCTGCGCTAACGATCAATGCACAGCTCTCATTCTGGTCGGAGGGTTTGGTACCCGTTTGCGCCCTCTCGTAAGTTCCTCGATATTAGACGACAGGAATGATGGCTCTCGAAGTCCTCTCTTCCTCTCTCGTCCACAGGCCGGCCGGGACTTTCAGCGGGAAGCTAACTGGGGGTGGGTAAACGACAGACCCTCACACTCCCCAAACCGCTGGTCGAGTTTGCGAACAAGCCCATGATTCTACATCAGGTAGAGAGTTTGGCTGCCGCGGGGGTAACGGATATCGTGTTAGCAGTTAACTACCGTCCCGATGTCATGGTCACTGCTCTAAAGCAGGTATGTAGTCTTACAACTCTCTTGATGTGGCCTGACGTTCATCGGATCTGGGGTAGTACGAACAACAATACAACATCAAAATCGAATTTTCGGTCGAGTCCGAGCCCCTCGGTACGGCTGGTCCCCTCAAGCTTGCTGAGAAAATCTTGGCAAAGGATAACTCTCCATTTTTCGTGCTGAACTCCGATGTGATCTGTGACTATCCGTTCAATGAGCTGGTTGAATTCCACAAGCGTCATGGCGATGAGGGCACTATCGTTGTTACCAAGGTTGATGAGCCATCCAAATACGGTGTAGTCGTCCATCGGCCAAACCATCCCTCCCGCATCGACCGTTTCGTCGAGAAACCGGTTGAGTTCGTAGGAAATCGCATTAACGCTGGCATCTATATTTTCAATCCCAGCATTCTAAAACGGATTGAGTTGCGTCCGACCTCCATTGAACAGGAGACATTCCCTGCCATCTGCAAAGACGGCCAACTCCATTCTTTTGATTTGGAAGGCTTCTGGATGGATGTGGGGCAACCAAAGGACTTTCTCAGCGGAACCTGCCTATACCTGGCCTCCCTTACTAAGCGCAACTCCAAGTTGCTCTGCCCTGTGTCCGAACCATTCGTCTACGGGGGTAATGTCATGGTGGACCCGACCGCGAAGATAGGCAAGAACTGTCGCATTGGCCCTAATGTTGTCATTGGTCCGCACGTCGTTGTCGGTGACGGCGTGCGCCTGCACCGATGCGTTCTACTTGAGAATAGCAAGGTCAAGGATCACGCTTGGGTAAAGTCTACAATTGTGGGCTGGAACAGCTCTGTCGGCAAATGGGCTCGATTGGAGAATGTCACCGTCCTGGGTGACGATGTCACCATTGGCGATGAAGTATATGTCAATGGCGGCTCAATCTTACCGCATAAGAGTATTAAGCAGAATATCGATGGTAAACCCTCTCTTAGCTCGGTGAGTATGATTGATCCGATGCTGACCTTTCTTTGCAGTTCCTGCAATCATCATGTAGTTATCATCCTTTACCTGCTCGTGGTGAACTCACAACATGAAGATGGAGTTCTGCCAGGCTGCTCTTCCATCGAATTTGGAGGGAACATTTAAAACATTCATAGCATCTAATTATTTCTCCTATCTCATTTTATTCTCTCTCGTCTACCGGCCTACTTCGACTGTTGGTTCATTTTTCTCTATTACCGTCGCTTTACTTATTGTAATAATTGGTTTCGATTCCAAGTCGAAGTGGTCAAAATGACTGCTTTACTTATTTTCGCCGGTATATACGTCTCCCCTTTCTCCACCTTAATCGATTTTTCTACTAGAAGACTCGACTGAGGGATGCATCCTCTCGTATCGCGTTTCGTCCTAGCGATTCTATTTCTCAATTGCTTCTACTCCGTTGTTCTACTATTCCGCCTCATCTTGGCTTGCTTCTTGACGTATATTTCCCATACCCTAATTCAATGGCTATTGTTTTGTGAGCCTTCAGCAGGGAGAATCTCATGGTGAATGCGACAGTTTGGGTGAGTCTTCAATGTAAATTCGGAAGGAACAGAGAAAAGTTCAGGGGGAAAAAAAAAAAGGAACAAGGCGTGTTAGACGTAAGGGGGGGAATATCGGAAAATGGAGTGGGTGTTCTTCGTTTCTTTCTATAAGAGAACAAATAGTTAATGTACATAAAGCTTCTTTCGCCATGCAATGCAATCTTATACTCCTCTTTTTCCTTATAAAGGAGCATTCAGATATGATATTATCATCTTTAGATACATATTCCAATTTAGAAAGAAATACCCTATGGATGTGCAGACTCTGGGTCGTACATACCAACAAATTCATACAGTTTTCTATGGCATCTTTTACTCCTTGGGAAGGGTGTTAAGATTTCCTTGGGGATAAAAGATTTAGGTAGAGAAAGGGAAAGGACGAAAGGATATAATGATTACGCCCACGATCAACGACGAAGGTAGTTAGGTTAAGAATCAATCGTCTCTTCCGCTTGGTCAAGAATCCGATCCCATTTGACTCGAAGCGCCTCCATCTCTCCCCAGCAGCGCCTCCCCACCTCTTCGAACTGCTCCCTCCCCTCGACTGTCAGATCGATCGCACCTCGCTTCCGCCACCGACGGCGATCCGCGTTGAGGACAGGACGCCCGACGACACCTCCGTACCCCCAGCCCTCGACTTCGGTGTTTGCGACACAAACGCTCCCCCCTAGTCGGTTACAGGAAGAGCCCCATTTTGCACTTCCGAATCCGCCGTGACGGAGGTATGGGGCCTCTGCCTCGTCGAGTTGATGTTGGCGGCTCAGTGCGAGCCAGACAGGAGCGCAGGCGCCGATATAAGCCATTACGACGTGCCAGGGGGATCCGATCAGTCGGACGATCCACATGGCTGCAAGCATGCAATAGAAGAGAGGGAAGGGAAGCGCGATGATGCCTGTGCCACAGATGCCTGGGTGGCAGAGGTAGACATTTGGTTTTTCCGATGGTGGTAGGGGGGTTCCCTGTGATTTTCTCGGTTGGAGTTCTTCTCCCTCTTCTTGTTGTTGAATCTCCGTGGTGGTCGCGATTGAATCAGACCCATAGTCTGTCATGGTTGAGAGAAAGCTGTTCACCCAAGGGGCTGTACTTGGAAGTTTGGCCGTCAAGGCTAAGATATCGGTCAGCCTTTTTGAGGACTCATACGGCGTACTAGATCGCAAGCCCTGCAGGTCCTCGGGATCAAGCACGTTGCCTGTAGCGTCCAGACTGGAGACCCAGATGATCCGACCCGGTCCAGCAGGCTGTCCGGAGCGTCTCAGCAACGGTACGACATTATGCGCCAGCATATAGTGGCCAAAGACGTTGGCGCAAAAGACCGCACCCAGCCGGGGCTCGTCGGGGAGGGACGTTTGCCTTGCTGTCACGGCGCCCACCGTGCCAAGTTTGTACGAGGGCCAGGTCACCGCCTGGACGAAATCCGTCGACATCTGCCATATAGCTCGGGGCCAGTCGAGGCCGGTCCATCCACCAATCCCGGCGTTCAACACGATGGCGTCCAGTTTGGGGAAGCGCTCGACCAGTCGCTGCGATAAGGCCCGTACTGAGAGGAGGTCGGTGAGGTCGACCGTCTCAGACTTGAGCGTTACCCGTTGGCCAGGTACACCGGCACTTGTTCCTCTCTTTTTTGTTGCCTGGGTCGCATCGTGGAGATATAGAGATAGACGGGCGAAGGTTTCTCTTGCCTTCCTCGGGCTTCGGGTGGTGAAGATGATGGTCAATTGGTGAGAATCCGGGTAGGAGGTTAAGAAATCGTCGATGAGCCGACGGCAGATCGATAAACCTAGGCCGCTACCGGGCACAAAAGATTAGAGAAAAGAAAGATGATGAAAGAATATCAAAAACGTCAGCGACGTATGTAAGAAAGATACATAGTTCGACACAATACAAATACACTCCGATCGAGAGAATTTCTCCGGGGCCCCAAAACCGAAAAGAAAACCAAAAACTTACGCATTGGCGCCAGTAACAAGCACAAAGAACCTTGTCTCGAGCTCCGAAACCTGAAGGAAATCATTGACCGAGTTTCTCATTCTTTCTCACTCCTTTTTTTTTGGTTCTCTTCTTATCGTCGGGGAAAGGCAATTGGTTTGTTGGTGTCCCACCAAAAATCAGGCTAAGAAGTAGTATGATTCATGGCTGAGATCTATCATACTCCCCAAGGAAAAGATCCTTGACTTGTTTTCTATTAATTATAGATGATGACAGTATGACTGATGACAGGAGTTTTAGGGGGATATGTAGGAGTGTAATAATACCTTGCGAGTAATCATACCCGAAGCACCCTAACCCCTTTTGGTGAGTGATTAATCTGTTAGGTCCACCCGGGGTTCCGCTTTAAGTTGCCATAGAAAAAACAGCCCGCTTCGGTTGCTTTTGTTTGCGGGGAACCCATCCACTAAAGATTTTAGTGTCTAGCGCTAACGGCATTGTGCATACTTCAAATTACTTACTAATCGAGAGCATTCAGTGTACGACTAGTACTACTATAGTAGTAGTAGTAGTCATCGTCATCATTCTAATAAGTGAGGTGACTTGATTAGTACTTGGTACTTGTTCATGAATCCCTTCCTCCTCATATACCCAATTCTATTAGTAGTCTTGGCCTCTAGGGTTCTACCAAAACTAGGCTATATATACTACTAGATGCAACTCCCTATATAATATCGTACACGAAGCCCGCTCCTAGAGATCAAGCGGTACTAGTAGTGGTTAGGCTGCGTGCCAAGACGGGGATTACTTTCTGGGGCACATTTGATCAATTTATAAATAGTAATAACTTCCTACTGTACATAGTAGAGAGTGTGATAAATAATTCTGCTATCAATAATACCTCATTTTTACAAGATTGCTCGATTTATTTACCCTTGGCTTATCAGTAGTCTGTCTATTATTGAGCGTGCAGTGCAAGTTTACTTTCTTTTTTTTTTTTCCGGGGGCTGTATGTAGGTATGTAGTGAAGCCAGATGTGTGGATTTGATCAGTCCTCTCCAACCATTTAACCTTGACCGTTCACCGGTTTGTTAAAGCTCCTGCTCTCAATGTTAAATGCTATGATACAATGCTATGATACTCCAGCCCCAAAAAGACATCACGGCGGGGGCACAAATGATATTGCAAGTAATGCGCGACGGAAAGCCAACCTTCTTCTACAGTATCTTAGTGAGTTCTCTCCTGTTCGGTTGGCTGCCCGTAGTAAGCCTGCAGCGACCTAATTAGCACTGCTGAGTCGCGAGCAAAGACATGCGCCTTTGGCTAAAAACAATTGGTACACGTCGAAGTCGTCGACGACGCCCGCGTTCAAATAATCACCGTTAGACGAAGAGGTACATGGAGCAGCTACTAGGTATGTAGGCTCTGTCAGCCTTCTTTGGGGCAATAATACAATCCAAGCAAATCAAATATAAGAAACTGGCATCATAGCATACAGTACATGTATCAAAGGAGTTGATAACCCCATCATTTCGCTTGTCGCGCCTGCTTTTTTAGGACTGTGAAAAGTCGAATGCGCAAAGACTACATAACGTCAGTGTCCCTCTTGCTGCATTCAAATTCTGCGGGGCAATTACCAGAATTCTTGGCTGGGACTGAGTCCTACAGTTCGGCACTACAGACCGTTGTTAAGGGCCTGCATTTTTTTAAGTGCCGAAGACCTGTTATTATGGTGTGTTCAGGAGATCAGGTAGGATTCTGTGTGCAATAACGGCGACTGGTACATTTGGCGTCAGTAGGCAGTGTGAGTCTGGCATAGACTTCACCCCCCGTTCGGGCTCTGCCTGATTGTCTAGATGATCACATAGTTTTCCTTAACGAGCCAAGAGCACAGTGAAAGGCACCTCCCTGGCTATTCTTTGTGCAGAAGTGGAACTCATCGATGCTATCAATACGAATGTATGCTTCAAGGATAAATAATAGCCTTTGCCTTGCTGGACCAGAGTGCTTTCCGCTTAGCCTTCTTTCTTCTCTCCTTAGAACTAGCTAGTTATCATCCCCCGCGTGTTCAACCGCCCCTTAAGGGGACAATGGATCAAGGGTATCTATCACTAATAGCAGAATTCGGGGACACCCAAACGCATGTATGTATAGCTCTACCGAGCTTGTGCCGCGCTTTTGCAGAGATCGAATCCCTGACACTTCCCCGGCTTTCCGCAGATTCATTAGCTTCTCCCATGTTATATTAGGTAGCCCATAAGGAATTTCCCAGGAGGGTTTCTCTCCCCATTGTTCAACAATGAATAATCCACTTCCTCTGTCCCTTTATGGAACATTCGAGACCAAAAGTCCTGTATTCGTCGCCGAATGCCTCGCGCCGTGGGCCTAACCCCTTCCATCCTATATCCTATCCTTTCTATTCTCTTGCCATGGGGCTGAGCCCTAGTAGTTTTAGGACGCCCGCCTCCCTTTTTCTCTCTCATTCTCTCTTTCCTTCCCTTGTGCTAGGATTCTAGGTAGATAGTCGTTTATAGCTTTTGGATGAGCTTCCTTTTACGCGCAGTCTCAGGCCCCACCCTCTGGGTAAGTCTGCAGCGTAGAATCGATCATACGTAGTAATCAACTCGCGAAAAATCGCATTGGAGAAGGGAGGTAAAATTTTCGCTGCTCAGCGCGTCGCTACTATATAAGTGCCGTCGAGTTTGCTCACCTAAAGCGGAGGGCAGTAGATCACCGCGAACAAGGTGATCACAAATAAATTCGCCCTCGAAAACACGAGCCACGCAGCTCCCTGAAGGTGGAAGAGCATGTGCGATTCGAACTCTCCGCTCCTTGCATATACAGGACGGTCCAATGTACCAATGAAGGACAGGTCGCGTGCGATGACGGAAGGGGCCTCGAAGCTGCCGGCGACGCTTTGCATCTTTAGCCAGAAATTTGATAAGTTTTTGCCTCTAGAATCTGGTGCTGGACAAGCCAGCAAGATCAACGGACTCACACCCCTGCTTCGAAGGTCCAGGGATTCGATTTTATCGCCGACACAGGGGATACCGAAAATTCAGAAGACGCTCAAGGTGTGTAGCATCAGAAGCCAGTATTCTAAAGTCCCGGATATTGTTGAGGGAAGACCTCATTGATCCAACACTTCCCTCGCTCCCGGCCGAATCTATATATGGTGCTCGGTCGAACCTAGAGCCGGACAGCACTGAGAACTATGTAGACAAAGTAACCTAGGTTGAATCAGCCAGTGAGGCGACAAACACATGTATAATAAATTGGTCAAAAGTACCAGCTAATTTTCAGTCGCAGACTATTCTAGCTCACCCAAAGGCGGTGTTTCTAGTAGTTACTAGAGCTGAAATAAGACTGCATTAGTTGATGTCGGCTCAGGCTAACTCAATGTATGCACGCGCAGCTGTCATTACTTATCATCTCAAGGCCACGCTCCCCCCAAGTCTTTATCGCATATCTATCGATCGTCAGCGGTGAGTTTTTGACATAACCTTCCCAAAGTATTGGAGTTTATTTCAATTAATGAACTCAATAAACCCGAAATATCAGGGTCAACAAATGATTATCATTAAACCGACCCTGAATGATGGGAACTAAGAGCCCCTATAGAGTTCTACCCATAGATATCGTTCGTTGGGCCCCAACAGAGCCCTAGATAATAATGACTAGATATAGGAAAAGTATAGAGACTGATAAATTGTTCACCCGAGGAGTTTGGTGAGATAATTGAATTTCGTAATAGATTTATAAAATAATGTGAATCGGCTGTGCAGCAACATTGAACAGTCTTATACACGCAATACACTGCTTTAATAGCCAAATTCGTTAATAACAATTCTAGATCGGGCAATATTTCGTCATCGTGTCGCCGCTTTTCGTTCCCAAACCGTTTTGACTACCTAGATAGTCCCAGGCGCAGGAATGTTAACTTAACCGGTATGAATGGATCAGGGCTCTGAGTCGTCCGGTCGATAGTACTGTTGAGTAATAGGATCTAGGATCCTTAACTATAAGTAATGGCATCTAATAAGGTAGACAGATTAGTTAGGCATATATAAATAAGGCATGAAAGGACGAGAATAAGATATCCAAAATCGGCGAGTCGTTAAGATTCCGATGTCTCTCATAAGGCTTAGGGGAAGATGTAGAGGGTGCCAGAATTATTTGACCGATTGATATATGTAAAGGTGTTAAGACCCGCCAGAACTGAAAGTTGACTTCATTGCCTCGGCGTACCTAGTGTGCTCGATCTGGGGTTAAGAGTAGTTCAAAGGTGGTAAATTGAAGCGCGTACAAAGTGAAACTGAGGGGGCGAAGTTCTTGTCAACGAGGCTAAGCTGCTTCCTTCCGTACGATTTCGGATATGATTCCATCACAATCTTTCGGTCAGATAACCAAGTTTCAATCGGTTCTCCTAGGACTAGGAGTACCGGTATGGTGCTTATAGTGTATTGGGTTGACAAGCCACAATTCAAAGATAATAATGCCAATATAAATAGAATCCCAACAGGACGAACAACAATCGATACATGTTCCTCCCATGCCTTGTTGATAAACTAACACGTCCTATGGTGATTATCGAGTTGCTCTGTTGAAATTTCTTGGTCGCTTTTGATGTGGGTGATCAAAGAACAACTGTCGCCTCATGGTAAAACAGTAGGTCTTCAGTCGTCTTGCCAAAAAGAATATGGATACCCTATGCTATCTCAAACATGTCTATGCATTGTATTATACATACGTACAGTGTACATACCTATCACTTGGGGATAACCTGTGAGATGATAACGGGGGCAAGGTAACCGGTAGCGTGCACAACCGTGAAGAGAGAGTAATAGAGACCGCAAACACATCTGATTCTATTGTACCTCACCATCAACAATGTGGTATAATGGGCTGAAAGGGAGAGCTGTTGCCGTTACCTTACCGATCGAAGACTACGCTTTCTCGGTCAGCATGTGTTATTGCTGATTAACATAGCAGCAGCAGTCATGCGGCCATACACCCCCATCATACGACATTTCGGCACGTGTACATACAAATCGTTTGGCAGCCATTCAGTTGGAGACACGTCAGTATCACAAGGTTGTGTAGTTATGATATGTTATGTAGTATGTAGCACGCCACTCAACCAGAACTGAATTTGGGCCGGCACAACGCCTGAACAACGACTTCTGTTCCTTTGTTGATAGATAGATAGATACTAATTTATTACACAATTACAGCTTTTCCACCATTGCTCAGCGCTAACTGATTACCTCATAGACTAAGCTCATTACGAGAGTTTGCCAAACGACTTTTGTTGTTTATTTTTTTTTTTTCCCTTGACCCCTCTTACGTCCTGGACGCTCCGCACCGAATCCACTCCTACTAACTTGATCGGCATCATTTCACGCAGCCAGCCCGATAACGTCTGGCACCTGGAGCCTTACTTGCAGAGTGAGTTCGTATATGAGACTAGTGGCATTGATTAAGAGACGGCCTTGCCGAGTTGAACTGGTCCTGTGACTTCGATGATAGTATGGAGAGCGAATCATTGTCAGCACCGGGAAATATC
The DNA here is from genome assembly GCA_019804575.2 of Pseudotulostoma volvatum. Taxonomy (NCBI): domain Eukaryota; kingdom Fungi; phylum Ascomycota; class Eurotiomycetes; order Eurotiales; family Elaphomycetaceae; genus Pseudotulostoma; species Pseudotulostoma volvatum. The sequence goes on from JAHQZX020001019.1 coordinate 13,666, forward strand.
ACTCATTAAGCTCCTCATAATACCCATTCACTAAAGAACTCACTTTAAGTGTCCGTCCCCGCTAGGGTTCCTTGATGTCACTGCAAATATAAGCTAGAGACTTGGATACACCGCATTTTGACTAGCTGTCGATTGCAGGTTTCCACCGGGCTGTTTCGTTCGCGGGGCCGAAGGCTGGCTTAGCGAATTAGTTCCTGAGTTGGATGGTAGCATGTTGGACGCTGTTTAGACGAGAGCTTCAAAATGTCACTATGTCGTTAGAACGGAATGAAATATATTGATCGCCCACCATCTGCAAACGTGACCCATATTTCAATGCCAGATGACCCGATCATTCATGTATGTATAGATTTTTAAGTATACCATTAATCGATGCAAGTATCGTGCATGCCTCTGAGTCGCTGTCAGACATAACGCGAAGTCTTGTCATTATTTCAGAGCCGTGGGAGATGAAGGACATCCATAATATCAAGAAACTCTAGCCGCGGCCATGGATCGCCAAGGTTGCGAGATCTAGACCCGGAAGGCTTATGCCATGTAATCTTCAAGTAAAGTTCCATTATACCGTGGCTACCGTAGTAGTGACCTCTGTGCCCTTGCTAAAAGTAAAGCCAAAAAAACGCTATGCTTGGCTGGGCAGTGCATTTTAAGTTAGAAATAAACGAATCGTCCCATGAGCTCCACTTCTCCACACAAGGAGACTCCGGATCCTGCGGCTAGTAAGCACGACTTTCTCACCCTCTGATAATACTTTTCGGTATATCAAAGTTCCTCGGCTGGCGGTGGATCTCCACACTGCTCTTATGTATGTACGGCGTGTGTCCGAGAGAGCCACCCGGGAAAATGCCTCCGCTAACGGGCGCCTATCATGTGGATCCATTGTTGATGTTTAAAATTGCAAGTATTATCAGCCATGCCAAAGGCTGAAGATGAGTTGCACTTTACAGCCGCGAGATTTATCATGAAGGGTCCTTGTGATCGGGGGGTTTGCCACGATATCGGGAGTATGTACAGGTACAAAAAGACCAGGAGGCTAGAATTCGGAGTGGCAAGAGCAACGATGCCCGGTACTTATTCGATAACAACTTGACATCTGCACGAACACAACAAAGCCTCACGGGATGCTTCTAATTAATTTAGCACGAGTATGGCGTTATGCTAGAGAATGTTGTGAATCGGAACAAACTAAACCCACCCTGCTTCGCTAGTAATTAGTAACTTCAGTAGTAATCACTTCAAAGTCAAGGCCTTACTGCCATTGATCTGTAGACACTGGTGTCGACTTGTTGCATTTAAGTTAGACGATCGATAGATCGATAGATCGATCGAACATGAGGGCCATCACATATGCACAGAACTGCACAGCTATCTCTCCTTTGATCTTGGGGCAAAGTGTACATGTAGGTGGGTAAAAAGCAGAGTTGGTATGGTTGTCGGTACCTTATTATTGCGTGGGTAGCCACAAGCTTATTGTTTCCCTGAGTGAATGATAGATACAGTCGCATGATCAAGTGGTCCGCCCTGCGGGCTTTCGGCCGGTCGATTGTTTGGTGAGAAAGAGTGGTGGGGGAAATAAAATATATACTAACGTTAAAGGGGATTTCAGCCCGATTGAAACCCCCAGAGATTCTATGGCAATTTATTATTGTTTTCTCCTGATCATGTTCTCATTCGACTATACTTATACTGTATCAACATCTAGTAAATACCGGATCGGCTTTCGCAGCGGTTTGAATAGATAGATGCCCAGGCTATACACCATCAACCAACATTGAAGCTTAATTCAAATGATTGATTTCTTGATTAAGGATGGGGATATGAAAGGTAATGGGAACAGAAGCAGATTCTCGGCCTCAATTTCGTTTTTGTTAGTAGCTACGACATTGTCGAAACATCATACAGCGTATGGATCCAGCCCGGTTTCAATATCTGCCATTACTACTACGATAACTAACCCTAGAGCTGAAGATCTATAGTTATATATATTCTAACTTCACTTTCCCTGCGAAACAACTCCTCCGGTTAGTAGCTGCTCAGGTTATTCTAGACACCTAGCATCTTCACGTAATATTACTTGAACGAGCAATCTGCTCCTTGAGTTAAAATTTCATATTTGAGCTCATGATTCAACGGACCTGTTCAGATCATGAATTTTAATCAAAGTTTCAGGTCAGCTGCTTTCTATGATTCGTGTGATCTCCATTTTACCCCACGTTCTCTGTCTTGCCAGTGGGCTCTCGCAAAGTGAGTGTTTTTTTAAGATACAAATTTTTTCATAGTGTTTGGTCTTAATCCTAATTTAGATATATTTTATTTTTAGTGGCGCTTTTATACTAAGGTGTCAAGTGATGATTGTATGGTATTGTTTCGGCCCAAGGCTCCAAGTCGAGTAGTTAGGGCTCGGCTCGGCTCGGCTCCGTCCCACAAAAGCGTTCTCTTTTCTTCATGAGAGGATCAAGCCACCTCTATATTTAAAGCAATCTTTTTAGCTAGAGCACCTTCTATACTGTGTTATTGCCGGGTACTGAATAGCTACTAGGGCTTTCATATCGTGACCCTGCTTCAGCTATGATAGTAACTCCCAAATCCCCCACCCGGCTCTTTTAATTGAGAGAACATTGATTTGCACTACATCGATCATTATGTGCATCAGATGTAATAAAACGGTTCAGTCATTTAGGTGGCACCCATGTACAGTATGTAAACAGCGTTAAACAAAGATACAGAGTGATAACGCAACCCGAATAAGTTCTCTGTTTCTCATGCAGTTTAGTTTGATCCCGTTGAAGAGGGACGCATTATACATGGGCATATGCCTGTACTATACAGTACACACCGCATAGTGGCTGTATGAATTTATTTACTGCTCGGACCTGGGAGCCATATGTGTGCGACGAGCCAAGTTCTTTCGAGTGATGCTCAGCATGCCGAAGAGGATAGCTGAAAATATGCCTGGACTCTTGATGCAATCCCTCATAGGTTGCGTAATTGGGAGTCAGGTTTTCGAGCTGATTAACAGGTTGCGCCTTCGATGGTGGACGACGAAAGTAGGATGATGTCATCCTGCGATAGCGCCCTGATTGTGAGGAGAGAGTGACTAAATCAGTATGTCTGGGTTATCTTTGAACTCACTTCGCTTCTGAATAGAATACTGCTAATAAAATACTTTCGTCCTGAGATTAAGTTCACCCTGCGCAGGTCATGCTAATCTAAATCTCGGGATTTTAACCACGACTAAAATTTAACACGATGCTAACGTCCCAACATCGATCGAAGAATATTTGTGTGATTCAGCGCTTTTCTCATATCCTACTCTACTTTTGTAGCTTACAATGTATTCGATTTATGATTGTTCAAAGGGTGAAGATGAATGTTCAGTGGAAGAAGATTCTTGTATAGAAACTGTGCTGAGTAGCTTGAGACTAGTGCTGCCGTTGGATGCTGCTAATTCTAATCCGTTCAGGGGAAAGCTAGAATGAAGAGATATCAGCCATTATTTCCGAGCCGGTGGTGACATACAACACCCTTCTTGGTCAAGCTAGAGAGCTGAGCTAACCGAATTCGAGTCTGTTAGTGAGGCCTTTTATTTCTCGCTTCCTATCCTTCTCTTTTTCATGTGAATTGCTTACATCCAACGGAAGGAGCGGTGCATTGGCGAATGCATTAGAGGAAGCTTTTGGTAATAATACGCACAGAATACGTGAAAAACCCGAGCACGATTTGAGCAATGCCTAGCTTTAATCATGATCAGTTGACCGATCATTTAACTTACTCGGTAATGAAGCCAGACCGCATAATGTAGACCTAGAGAGTGGGAGCCGGTCAAGCAAAGACGAAAGATAAGGTTACAATGTTCTTTGCTATTACTCTCCCCAATTATGACCAACATTAATTAAGTTGGCTAGGAGTCTTTACTATTGGCCAGGCCGAGTTTGGGGATCGCTACATAGCTACAAAACAGAAACCTATGCTTCCAACGGAATATTGTTGTGGTTCACAAGTCGTCTGCTTGACATCGTCTCGCGACAAATCAACCCTTTTTGCGGGGAATTCCGTCCCTATCTGCAACTCGCCCGAAAAGGGCCACCGATCAATCGTAATGCTCCACAATCTGGAACCAACGTAAGGCATGCTTGCTACCTAGGTATTCTAGTAGGCGAATTATGATAATTTAAGGCTCCGCCAACTGACAGTCTGATTATTTAGTAGTTAATGTACATGTAGACCGAATTATGTATCTTGACCAAACTCTACAGTGTTTGAAGTCGAGTACAGTATGTTGCTCCTATCCAGTAGTGATGAGTACTTCCCGACATGATCCTATATCTTAGGCGGCTATAGCATCTGAGGTCGAGGTCGCATTAGTACTTAGTGTATTCACTGAATCGTTGGAGTCGTAGCACATGATAATGTTATGCTTGCTATCTTGCTTGACATATAATAGTAAGTTACCCATCTTTCTCTTCCCTTACAGCTGTTAGTAGGAGGTAGCTAATGCCAAATTTGCAGTGTGCAATTATATAATAGTCTGCTGAAATCTGTTATCATATTAGGTATTAACGACATGTTCACATTAACACTATTTTTATTACCTCTTAGATGAAATTCCAAATACTAGTAATCAGGTATAGAACATATCGATATTATTGGTTGGATTCTTTTATTTGGGCGTACGATTTAATTTAGTTGAGAAATCGGTAGTAATTAGTAGTCCTGCTACTAGTATAGTAGAGTAGCATAGTCGTAGACCTGATGCATTAATTGAATTTATAATCCACCATAACAACAACTTCTTTTATAATAATACGGTATGGTTCTGTCATTCGAAAATCAGCTGATATCAACCTCAGCCAAACCGTACGACTGGTAGAATACCGCAAACCCTAAAAGGAGTCCCAGCTAGAGCATAATCAGGACAATGACTTCATTCATTCAAGAACATGAGATCTGCATAGTAGTAAAAGAGCTACTCAAATTAAATTGCGTTTGTGGAAGCAACATGCAATCTCGAGTCTGGTTCTTTGATTCCCCTGCAGACAGAATAATTGATTGGTGGTGCTAGGAAAAAGAACGTGGGTCTCTTTGACCCCATGGGCAAAAACCTACAACAATTATCGCTGTCAACGTTATATTATGTATAGTACATATTATAAACACTATGCTGGGTTCGATTATTCACGGAATGATTAAAGTGTGATGGAAGCCCAATGATCTCGAGGTAAGTTAACAATTCACACAAAAAGGGTTCTTGTTTTGTTAAATTGTTAATGTAGAGCTTCCGCAACATTCCAAGATTGGCGCATACTACTAGTACTAATGTACTGTCCCTCGACGATCAACTTTCCATTGTAGGTAGTCTAGATGCGAGATAAATGCACGAACTTATGATGATGGTCATACTAGCTAGTATAGTACATTGCAGAACTCAGCAACGTTGAGTTGAAGCCTTCAAACCTCAATAACGAGAAATTTGTCTGCAGACAATACCGAGGAAAAAAAGCACCTACAACATCCATCTATTTTCATGGGGTTAAATCTTACGCCTCGTTATTTATTTGGATATTGGTGACGGCTGCGATCCCTTTTCACGGCCAATCTCATTCGCTCAGAGGCTCTCCCTGGACTTTCAGATGATATATACGACACCGACGTGAAGTTTAAGGCGGTGGCAAGACGTGATTCAATCAGGCAATAAAAAAAGCATGTTCTGTTGGGCAGTGCGAAGAAATAGGTAGAACTTCACATATGACTATTCGGCCTCCTGTTTGTTGCCTAGTACTTCTTCACTCCCCAGAGCTTTTTCCATTGCCTAATGGCAGCATACAGTCACAATATTGCCATTGAGATTTTTGCAAAAACTAAATTACATATTAGTAGTAATCAGAATCGTAAGACTTTTTGCCGTAGCACTCGAAATATAGCCAGTCCATAATAATTTTAACAATAGGTAACCATAAGAAATTGGAAATTAAAGCACGACGGCGATACTACTTAGCCGGAAATTGTACATGCAAAGCTTTTTCCCAAGTTAGTGATATAAATGTTATTATTGAATAATGACCTGGTTATGAAATCGATGACAGGGTATCGTATACCCTGTCTCCGGTGTTAAGATATCGTGTGCAGCTTTGAGCTATATCATAATCTATATAACCATGCACTTGTTGTATAGTACATAAATTCTTGAGCATAGCTACTGAGTGTTCCTTAGTAGGGGCTCGGCTTAGCGTTGTAACCGAAGAGAAAATTTCGGGTGTCAGGGTCCTAAATTAGGAATTTCTTCAAGTGCCAGCGATTCGATGGTAATGATCTAGAAGAAAACGTTCAAATTGTCACCCGTACGCCGTGTTTAACCATACTCTATTATAGACTCTCGCACGGAGCCCTCGAACGGAAATTTCCCCATTCTATATGTATGATAGGATGCAAAAAGAAAACAGATGAACTCCTCTACCGATCACGGAAATACGATATGTATGGTGTGCGATTCGAGTGAGATACGTATAGTACTAATGCCGTTCGGCCGTATTGATACTATTATATATATTATCCTGCTGGGCTGACACTGGTCAACTAGCCATTAGTCAATCGCGATCGATGATACTACTTTGAAACGACCCACTCTCCATCACAGGCGTATGCTATGACTAGTGAATAATTAATTGAGGGCTTCGGGAGTTTCAAACCGACCTTTATCATCGAGTATTTCGTATAACCGTATATAATACTGTACTAGATACCGAGGACTATTCCGAACTCGACATGCCCGCATTAGCTGTCATTATAATAGGTAACGCCGTAGCCCCTGAAAGTAACTACATAAAATGTACTGTACCACTCCGTGGACTATGTATACTAACGGAAGCGACTTCCCCGAACCCTGACTTCCTGAGCCTAAATTAGGCATGTGTATGTAGTTGTACATATAAAGTATAATATAGGCACTACCCCAACATCAATATCGATTTGTTATTTGAGTATAGTTCGAGGTCAGATATAGCACTGGATAGTAATCAAAAACCCTGAAGCTGCAGAGGGCAGTTATCGATCGGTGATTCTTTAAACTCTTAATTAAAAACGTTTATGGTACGTGCCTCCCTTCATTAATTTTTGGTTCACTTTATATAGTACAAAAGTAAGAAGAGTCTTTGAAGGGTGTGTCTGTTATCATACAACTAACAGAGCACGGGCTAACTCGAGACCGGTGGCTCTTTTAACTTGCTGGAACTCGACATATTCCGATATATCATTCGACCAACTGTGGAAGCAAACCCGGGGCTAGAAGAAAAAATAATAATTTAAGGGCTATGATTAATCATTGAATCCGGATTCCTTCACGCCGATATCGCCAGGAAGCTCGTATTCTCGGTTATAAAATTACATATAACGTAGATACCTCGAGAAGAGACCGATTCCCTCGACTAGTTAAAGTAGACCTTAGTAGTAAATTAGTCTCTTCTGTCAACAAAATACAAGTATGGGTGTATTTCGGAATTCTTCAATATTCATCCGCTTAAATCAAGCGTTATACTACTACTTATGGTGTTTGCTCTTCAATATCTAATTCTATCTATGAATAGACATAATAATCCTCCATATGCATACTATATAGTATATTACGGCTGCTCTATAGCTGGAAAGTGATCAATGTAAATGCATACGAAGAGAATATAATAGCCGGTGAGATGTACATCGAGAAGATGCAAAGAGCATCAGAATTAAAGAACATATCTACCGTCTTAGGTTCGCACCATGTAGTAACAGCATATATAAAAAGTTAGTAGCTCTATTATTACTGTCGTGTTTATTTAACATCGGTAAGAGAAAAGTCAAGTTGTAACTAGTGCTCACATACTTTAACCCCATAGTAGGTACTAGAAATATTGGGGAAATTTCGGGTGTCGTAGACGTTGGGGCTTAGGTATCGACAATTGGTCTTGGACTTTAAGGGAGCGGGTAAGTGGCGCCACAAAAGCATGTACCGCTCTGGGGCTTGTGTCTCGTGGCGTTGAGAAGCCACGTGAATGGGAACATTAACTATGGTGCTGAACTCTATATCATTTGCTTCGCTTAATAGTTGCTTACCAATTCGCCATTATTGGGTAATTCAAGCGGGTTTTTCTCTATTTAAGATAAGTGCAAGTGGATTTACTACCTATTTTGGAAAAGTACACGCCTGTCTCGATTCCTGAAAAAGCCCTTTTTTTATTTCCCCATCTTACAAGCTGAGTTCTCCCATTCTACTACCTTTATTGTGTTACTTAATCAATTGGCTTCAGTTTAAAGGCGTCTGATTTTGAATTTCATATTGTGGGGTGGAGAAATAAAAAATTAAAAATGATGAGTTTCGCTACGGGAATACGGACTAGATATAGAGTTCCGGCGCCATGGTAGGATTGGCGAAGCGAAGCATCTCGACTCCGGTGAATAATCGATTATTCATGATCATTCTGTCCTTTTTGGTAGTTCATCAACTACCGGATCATATCATAGTCAGTATTTCATGCGATATATTTCTAATCTGTACGTATACTGTAAAATACTTCACACTCAAACTATCACATCATGATATCACATATTTACTGGAGTATATAACATGACATACATCGCAACTACTTCCTGCTAGCCAAACTGCCACCAAATTACGTTGCCGGTTTACAGGGTTGATTTCAGTAGCTTTATATAGATTACAAGGAGCATATAAACGATACTCCTGTACTAGCACGACTCTGTAATTATATAGTAAGGTAGTTAAGTCACATATTCTTACGACTTAGATACTAGAGTATATAGTGAGATCGAAGGAATGAATCGGCCATTAGTATATGTGAGCGGTCAATCAATTAATTTACATAGGGATAAGTATATGTCGAAGATAACCAGAATACTATAGGATGAAGTACTATTTTACTGCTAGTACCTACCAACTTGGTACATAGCAGTTCTGCTACATGCTCTTACAGGACGCTCTTACCTAAGTTCAGGCTGGATGAGGCTCTGCTCTCTGTATCTACGTGCTAGGTACTACATATATCAACTGTAAAATGACCTTCTCTTTCTGGTTTGTTACTGAGCAGCTTGTACTACGTAATATACTACTAATATCCATAGTACCTCTTGTACAGTATGTAATGTAATATTGGTACATTAATGTACAAAGCAGTAGTAAGGTATGCGATAATTTCATGATTAGCGGTATCTAGGATATGTATGTAGTGAAACAGAAGTCATTGCAGGTGCTCAGAGAGAATTATATCCTGCAGCTTCAATGTATGTACTATTACATAAGATGCCACGCACGCTATTCATGTAGCTCGTAGTATTATGGATATCCTTTGGTACGTAGTTAATAATAGCAAAGAGCACTTCACTAGTTACTATAGCATGAATTAAGTCACTACAAGCTTGTCGATATTGAGAACGTCGGGTATCTACGGTCTTACAAGTATTCGTACGGCTACACATCGACTAATGAATACCTCCGAGCATGCATGGGAGACACGAAAAGTTAATGTTTAGCTCTTAGTATTATTGCATCCGCAATAAGATTATGCTTTAAAGGCGGTAAGCCCTCTTATTACAGCAATATTATACAGCTGCCATTACTAATTAGAAAACCTTGGTCGGTTCAGGCATAAAACAGGGAACCAGATAGTCAACACCTGCCTAGGCTGTCGATATAGCAGCTTTGCGGTAGGCTTTCAGTACTATTTAGATACCCGCTGATTTCACATCTGCTTAGTCCAAAGCCAAGTCAAAGCGGATGAAGCGTGATCTTGCAGATGTTGCATTGCCAAGTCCGGAGTATTTAGCGTCACGATTACTGAAGAGGGCCGGTTTTTCACTACGGTGGAATCCAAAGCTCAGATGACCCTGAGCAGCCTCCGGCAAGAAAAGAGCAGACAAAAATACGGCGTGCTCATCAGGTTTAGAGATGAGATATAGTTACGCCATCCCCATCATCGAAGCCCCCCCTACGAACTCTACCTCAGCGGATGCACCAGGATAGTCTTACAAGCAGTCGTCCTAGCAGTCAGTCGTTTTACAGACCGGTGATAACATCAAACTTCAGATGCCGCGACTGTAGTTTACCACGTCACTCAGATTATCAGGTTCCAGAAGAAGATAAATGCACATATTGTGATGCTCACGCTCCTTTTAGTGCTCAGACGCGACGACTTCCCTGCAGCTTCTGCGGCGCTTACCTCTATATATGAAACCTATCACTGCAGGGTCCTTCTTCACAAGGCCCGTTGGCGCTGGACCCGTCCTCCCAGCCGGGATAATATTCAGACACCTCCCATATATGTAGACCCTGTATTTTCGGAATAGCTTTATGTAGACGCTCCTTTCCGCACCCCTTCGGTAGCCAATGCCACCAGCCTTGGTTACTAAGTAGGCTGGGGGTGGCCGTGCCCCCTGGTATGTATCATCATCATACCATATTAGGAGATAGTAGTTATATGGCTAACATTCCATTCTCAGACAAGGTTAATATTATAGCTCATGGGCAATAGGGTATTCGCTAAAGGGTAGGATCGGCTACAGGCTCGATCTCCTGCTGTTACTAGTGCCTCATGGTTGGACTGTAAGTAGTAAGTACTCCTAACTGCCCGGTGTTTCGGTAGTTGATGATTTTAGCTGCTACCCTACAGATAACTAGTAAAGAAATTGTTACCTATTTTATGACGCAGCGTCGCTGTAGCACCAGTACTAGTAATTTTCGTGTTCGGATCTACTACGCTGCTTGTTAAACCGGTGTACATCCAAAGCAGTAGTATCAGCTAGATAGTATCATACATATAATGTACCTGATCATCACTAAGTACCAAGCAACATATCATACTAACCTGTAACTACTAACTATTGTTAGATAGGTTAGAATCATATATGAAGGTGGTGAGATCTTCTCTTGATTTGACAATAATAGGGATGAATACTACTTATACGATACAACGAATAGAAGTGCATATACGTACTAACTGGTCACATGGTCTCAAGAAAGCTTGCAATCACACCTCGCCACTGCCCACGCGTGGCTGCCAACTCCAAAGAACCAGAAACCAGGTTGTCGGGTTGCTTCCCTATGGTACACCTTCCCTTAAATCCCCGTTAGCGATTGTTACCAGCTCATGAGATCGGGGACTCTGCTCATATATAAATCTAGTATCTTGATTTTCAACGAGACAAAGAGAGCACAGTACTATGGTCATCGATATCAATGGAATCTTCTCTGACATGAGAGCTATACTAATAGGTGTATGCGAGTGTGCAAAGAGATTTGAATTGCTAGAGCACGCAGAAAAGAAAGGCTCGGAGCTCGATCGCGAATAATATCCTCACGCCAATAGCCATCGCCGTGTGCTTGGAGATCCTGCAGGATCCAAGCGCAGCTGAACAGCCACCATCACGTACAGAGGTCCCCGTCGAGTGGCTTATCAACCGGTTTATCTTTCATGGCTTTTCTGAGACGTCTGTCTCAGGATTGCATTCCTAGGGAAGCGGGGAAGATCAGTACTGATCGATGGAGAGTAAGACTACTAGCTGCATCCATCACATTCAGATCTCGATCACAGCAATATCAAATCGGGATTTGTCCGTTAAAATAGTAGCCATCGTCCCACGTCTTGGGTTATGCATTATTGATAGCTATGAATGGAGGTTGTACCCTTGCGATGCAAGGTTAGCCGAGGAATACTAATAATTCTGTCGATTGCAGCTACTTGCCTAGGTATTGGTTTGAGAAAAAAAAAGAAGGCGCAAGCCATTCGGCCCATTCGGCTAGGGTTTCAATAAGTTAGTAGGCAGGGTCGATGCCATTAGTTAGGTTAATTAAGGCATGATTTTTATGATACCCGGGGGGTTTTCCGACTGTTTACGTAACGTAGTTAAAGAGAGGTACATAACAATGAGAGCTTGGCTTGCCACAACAGAGCGGCTTGGCCTTAGACACGATTGTGATCCCTACACAGCGCGCCTCAACAAATCACCAAGAAGAGATCTGATCGATAGATGAACGTAGGTTCCTTCGGATCGGGCAAATAGTGATTCACGAGATTCATTGTGATTACGCTATTGACTCTCTGATCAATGTTTTATAAATACTAGTACAACAGTTTAACAGAAATGCATCGACCTCTAAGACAGATGTTTAATTCTCGAGACTGTTCGGCAATGCCAGTGATCATCTACTCACAAGCTTCTGAAAGAGGACCCGTGAACAGGGGAATGAATGGACCGCGAGTCTGTCTCGAACACTATGTAGGATCCCGATCGGCTTAGTTACTCGCGCGTAGTAGACTTCAAAATAAGAGACGGGCGGAGCACGGTTGAAGGGACAAATAAACTAGGAATGGTTTCCCTGTCTTTTCAGGGGCATTTGGACGTTTATGCAAAGAATGGGTCAAGGCAACGGGATTATCGCAGGGGGTTTCCCCCCGGAAGCCAGCCGGATGGGACTGGTTAAGTCACTACACCAAACAATCGGGTACTTGGAGGACGCTCTAACTACGGAGTATCTATCTACATAATGATTACTAACAGAGAAAGCTGGACGCCCCCAGGGCGGTGGGGGGCTGGTGGGGGGATCCTTCTCGAATCTCGATGCTCTCGCATTCCTCGTCTTTTGTCTCGTCAGGACAGTTCGGTTTCGGGAAATGAGCGGCTGAGAAGTCGGTTGCCTTGTGTGGCGCGACCCCATAGTGTGAGAAAGAAATGAAAGCGGGGACAGACCCTTGTTCGCGAGATCGGAGCCTGTCTTCCTTTTTTAGAACACGTGGGCCGCCCCTGCCAGGATTGATCGCTGGTGATTTTCTCGCTCCGCAAACGCCTTTCGACGGAGCTTCTCCGTGCTGCAGGGGCCACAGTCAACGGGAAGAAATCCCTGGTCTGGACTCCTCAGATGAAAAGACGGAAGAGTTGACAAACTTTTCTATCATAATGTACTATACATGTAGATCCCTGTGTCGCGATCGGTACAGGAACTCTGTACTTTCAAGTCCTCACCACACTTAACCTGGGGTGCGAGTGGCCCAAACAACTCATCTTCTTGGTGACGTTTTTGGCATCTCCAAGAAGCGAGTCTCAAGACTAAGATGAACCCCTTCTTCCCTTAATTAGCCATTTGGGTCTGGGTAAGTATTCCTATTCTATCTGCTATAGCAGACCCTCCCAATTCTGAAACCGATTTCCCAAGCTCGCCGATCGAAACAAGGTTCGGGAGACGGCCTGACGTCCTTATTTCTCAACCAATGTGATTGCAGCTTCCTGCTTCAAGTGATAGTGGTTTGGTTCACTAACAGCATGTTTGCATATAGGTGTTAACTATCCACCTGCATTGACGGCGGATCGTCTACACCAGGGATAGACGGCGGCCGTTGGCCAAATACTAGTTCTTTAGTAATCAATGATCCCGAAGTATGTGGATATACTGAATTGCTAGGAACATCAGTATGCAGCCGCACTTGCCCCGCCTGTCCGCATTTTACAAGATTTGGTTAATACATAGCCACGGTTTGAGTTTTCGTTTAAGTATGCTAATAGAGAATAATTTTGGAGATGAAGTATCGCGATCGCTGACTCGCGATCAACGATGAGCTAAGCTGATCGCGGGTACGCTGAGCTTGGATAGGGCCGATTGCCGCGTCAGGATGGAAGAGTTTTCATCAGACGTCGGACAGCTGCAGCCTTGCAAACCTCACTGGTAACTTAATCACTATGTATAATAGTCACGAACCTCTTTTTCTCACGGATCGAAGGAACCCAGAGACCGATATGGCCTAGTGAATCACGTGATATGACCCAAGCTCTTCTTTGGCCCGCGATGATGGGACGTTTCCCATCCATGCACGCTAAGTACGCCATCGGGCGCACCGTGGAGAGATCCCCCATGGCGGTATGGGGGCTCTGGCCGTCAAGCCATTCACGATGGTCCGTGGCGTAGGTACCAAAAGCGTCTTGGTGGCCATATACATGCCTGACGGGTGGTCCGGGGGATGCCAACGACGACCTAAGAGATGCTTGGACTGGTCTGAGTCACCCGCGTGTCTCTGCCAATCATGTCGTTAGCCAACAATGACGGCGCTAGGAGACTTGAAAGCTTCTTGTTTCTTTCTTTCTTTCTTCCTTTCTTCCTTCCTTTCTTTTCTTTTCCTCTCCATTTAACTTTGGGACTCTTGGCTGGAGGCCTTTTGGGGTTGGTTATTACTAAACCACTAGGCTAGGCCAAAAAAAAAAAAAAAAACTAGGACCCTGCTAAACCAACGGACCTCAAACCGCACAAATACCTGATTGGGGTCTAGCGTATCTCCAGTTAACTGCGGAGGCGCGCCGGACAGGACTGGGGCCGGACGAGGACGGGACTCACGGGAGCACTCCGTCTCCTGCTCCAGGAAGCTCGGTTTCGACACCGGTACAGAAAATGTACGCTTTCTGTACCGTCCGTATTTGTGGTCGGAGGAAGGTTTCACGACATTGTGAGACCGGGTCACACAACAATAGTTGCGAGGCCAAGGCCGTGTTCGGAGGCCAGTTGTTCTCCTTCCCTCGGTTCTCGCACTCCTTTTCTTCGGCACTCCGCCCCTTTCCTTTTCCCTTTAGGTTCGGTGTTGGATGATGGAGTAGGACATACCCTAGTGACTTCCCGCTGCAAATTTTCGTTGGAGAGATGGTTGACGACGGCTCAGGTGAATGAGTTTCTAGCGGTGGAGAACCGATGAAGGATCGTCCCGGACTCTGGTTCCCTGTCCAAGGTCTCGCTTCCGAGAATTCAGAGATCACGCTTGTCAAACATTCTCAATTCAATGCGCCGTTCATTTAAGTCCCGTGGCTATAGACTAGCTAATGAAGTGAGACCGTTGCGGGACGCCAACTAATCATACTGATATCAGGTTACTACATATGTAGGTACATGTAGCACTGATGAACCGAAAAGAGGACCCCCTTGTACAGTATCGTATGTATGTATCATGCAGAGCACGTATCGAACTAGACCCGGATTGGATTGGGCCAGATGATGCTCCTGTACGGACTAGTTTGGCTACTCCGTATCATAGTTAGTTATTAACACCGGCTGCTGTAAAACACACTTGGTCTTGCCCCAGTTTACGATAGTATGATGGTGCAGGCGTAATGTATGTACCATCATCCACTTTTTTTTTCTTTTCTTTTCTTCATCGCCTCCAACCAACCAGTCGTCACCACCCTTCCCTTGGCTCATCCAGTTCTCCTCCCTTTTTCTTCAACTTCTTCCCTCCCGGCCCACACCCCCCCTTCCTCCTCCCCTTCTCCTTCTCTTTTTCCCCGGTTTTGCTGGATGGCGTCCCGGCGATGAGGGTCTTTCATTCACCAGCCAGGGATCGTCCTCTCCCGCACTGGCAGACCCAGCCGACAAAACAAACATTCATTCAAGTTTACCAACCCCCCAACCAACCCCAATCCATAACAACACCTTTAAAAGCACTTTAAAAGAAGATAAGTCACTCCATATGGAACACATATCTACTTTTCGTGGCAAAACATTCAAAACCTCTCCCCACTCCTCTCATCATGCAATCCTTCTCATAAATTTGTGGCATGATAACATGACGACCCGTGCCGGGGGTCTTGATCTGATCGAACTCGTTCACCGTTTCTTTTTCTCTGCTACCTCCATTGTACTGGAGATCCGGTGCACCTTGTCCTCTAGACGCTTGCGGGCAGGTGATGTGTATGTAGCCTTCGTGTGATTATTGTTGCATCTGACTCTTCAATCCAACCCAATTCGTTCCAATCATTCCCCAGATCAATCCCCAGGATCCTTTCGAATCACAGTTCATCCCAGAGCATGCTACGGTCCCAATCAGATCTATCATAGGGGAGGTATGAAGCTTAGTTATATGGATTGACCTTTACCCGCATCACCACTACGACTGTGAAGAAGAAAAAAAAAAAGAAAGAAAGGGAAAAAAAAGAAAAGAAAAGGACGAGGAGAAGCGACAACCATCTCTTTCTTCCTTTCTTCCATCTCTACTAACCTCCGCATTTCTAGTGCATTCAGAACACGCCTCCAATTCTCTTTGCCCCCACGCTCCCTTGGTCGTTCACTCACCCACGCGGGTTGTCCAGGTTAGGCTGGTCAAGAACCTTTCCAACTGTGTGACACGACCCCAAGGTTCTTTCCTCATCTGTGTGGCCTTGATTATTACAGTGTTCCCCAATCTCCGTTCCCTCTTCTTTCCTCCGCAAACTGGTGGTGCATCGCGGATCTCTGCGGCAGTTTTTATCTCAGCCCGATCTCTTCCCCCCCTCCCACTTCCTCCTCCCCACTCTCCGTCAACCAGGTTCCCCCTTGATATTTCCTGCCCATCAGGACTGGCGATTAATCGCCTTCTCATTTTCCGTCACCCATCATGGCCCCGGGAGGAGGACGCGACTTCAACTGTTCCTGGGAGCATTGTGGGAAGGTGAGCACCCTAGCCATAATAGACTGGTTGTCTTGCCGTGATCCCGGGAGGCATTCGGAAGCTCAACAATTAGCTGATCGACCGAGAATTGATCGCAGTCATTCAACCGGAAATCAGACCTCGGTCGACATTTCCGGATACACACCAATGAGCGGCCCTATCACTGTACGGTGCCGGATTGTAATAAGAGTTTCATCCAACGAAGTGCCTTGACTGTACACTCCCGTACCCATACCGGCGAGAAGCCTCATGTATGCGATCATGAAGGCTGCCGTAAAGCCTTTTCAGACGTAAGTAGTCTCAACTTACCTTTAATATTCGTCGTGCCTTGGACTGTTTCGATCTTCGCCTGATCTCGGTCGGTTGAAAGAGAAGGGAGAAAGCCGCAAGGAAAATCATTGGGAGGAAGAGAAAAGGTGGTCAGGATAGGCAAAATGGAGAGATGTAGAAAAAGTACAATTTCCCGGATGCTAATAAGCTTGGAGAATAGTCATCAAGCTTGGCTCGTCACCGACGAATACATACCGGAAAGCGGCCATACATCTGTCAGGAACCCGCCTGTGATCGGAGGTGAGACTGCTTCCTCCCTATTGAGGTTGATTGAGGCCGATCAACTAGTGCTAACTCAGATTGTTTCCCTAGTTTCTGCCGTAAAACCACATTGACAAAACATCAACATCGTTCCCACCGGCCTGGCACGGCCCGACCTTCATCAGAAGAGATGACACCAGAGCGGACGTATCAACCGTCAGTTACGACTCCGACATCGGCTGTGACTTCAATTCCGCCTAATACCTATCTAATAGCACCCCACACCTTTTACCAACAACCGGCGACTACAAGTCAGGAGTTCTACGCGCAGCAACCGCCTCTATCGCTCCCTCAGGTTCCGGTTCAGGAGCCCCCAACCATCGTGACGCCGACGGTCCCAGCAACGCCTCCTGTAAATCACCAACAGTATCATCTGGTACAGCGATATGATTCGCCCCGTTCCAACTTTGTGCCTCCCGAGTTTCATCCGCCTGCACCATTCCCCGGTCACTCCTTAAGCAGCGACGGCCACCCCATTCTCGTATCGTATCAGACGGAATATCATCAATTTAAGCCTCCAGCAATTCGTGTTATGAACCAGTCAGGGGAAACCGACTGGAGTTTCCTAGGAGTGGGTTGAATAGCGAACAGCTCCGATTGATCTTTCCAGAAGCTCTCGGATCAAAGAGCGTAATTACTCTCGCTTTGCATTCTCATAATTTTTGGCTGCAAAACATTGTTTCCTTGGATAAGGAGTTGGTCGGGGTGATATCGTGCCTTCTCTCGTCTATTTTCTTAAAGAAAAACCTTCATCTTTGATCTATTTTCTTCCTTTTCTTCCTCTCTATCCACCATCTTCTTTCCCACTTGTTTCGTTGCGAAACATATGCTTCATGATTATCTAATGGATACGACTAGTAACGGCACTGGTAAATGGTTCATGGGATTATTCAGTCAAAAAGGTTCTGGATAGGCGCCTGTTACTTTTTCTCATATCTCTCTACCTAGCTTTTTCCTGCTGCTTACCGTACGGAGTCATGATTTCCATGGCATGTTTGCCTTTCCCATTTTGACGGGCTACGCGTCCCGGTGATTGACTGCCCGTTGGAATTGTTTTAGGCATTTACATACAGTTCTCTGCGAAAGAGCGGGATTTTCACGCCCGTATCTCATTTTGTCATGATATCCTGACCTATGACCATTGATGTATTGGTTACGCCCGGTTCTTGGCATTGGCGGAGATAATGCAATTTTTTTTTTTCTTTCCCATTTATTCTGTACGCCATTCTCTGGGATCGAAGTACTCTAGGAACGCGATTGGCTTGGGCCTCGGTGTCACCTTTTGGTGTCCGGTGACAATGCTGGCCCTCTATGCCATTGGGTCGAAGACTAATAGCCAGCTAGAGACTACTCCAATGGTTATTTCAGGATGTATGTATGTACACCCACTATATGCATTCGATATCGTTATCATCCATGATCGGCAAGATGTTGTGACCCTTAGCTTGTATTTGGACAACGCTCATCTAACTAGCCTGGGTTGCCCTTTGATTCCACATACCGCTTTCCAATTCTTTTTCCTCTCCTGTCTTCGGGATGAAACCGAAATACAGCCGTTCCCCACCCGGTGGCGATCTTGATGCACCCATGTGGGCGGCGAACATTGTACCACGGCAAATGTGTGCGATCTGTTTTAAGACCGCCTCCTAAAAGAAGGGTTGTTGGTCCGGTTCGGACAACAGATGGTTCTATGTAGGCCTGCACCTGACTCACCGCTAAAACCGGTTCAATGATGACTGTTCCAAGATCTTGGCTCTGATGATATCGTAATCCACTGATGTATTCCGAGTCGAATTTTGTAGCGTTCCGGGGAGATGAACGATACTCCGCTGACCAATGAGGACACCGCTACAGTTGTCAGTCAGATAACATTCTGTGCTGTGTGATGGTTCAGATCAAACTCTCTTTCTATTTTCTTTTTAGCAATGAAAGCGTCTTGCTTGCCTCTGCTTGGAGCTCGCTAGCCCGATTGCAGAGAATGTTTCAGGTCTCACTACAAGTCTATATATTTAATTACTTATTAGTAGTACCTTGCATTCATAGTAACATATGTACAGTACATGCGTTATACCCAATTTGCCTTCACCATCCCAGTGATTAGTACTAGTGGTTCAGGTAAGTATGGAGTTTGGAGTGCTTCCCTCCAGCCCCAGTTCCCTTGCTCCTCCAGCCGCCAGGGGGGGAAGTGCTGCTCTTAAGACACATCCCATAGAAGTTTTCTAGAGAGCAATCAAATGCCGGTTCTCTCCTATCAGGACTTTTGCGTATATGAACGTCTGCTACTGTTACTCTTACTCTCTGCAATCTACTAACAAAGCCCTCGTAGATGGAGTAGAAGCAGTACCTCAAACCTGGAACTCTCACCTGATCGAACCTAGTGGCATACACACAACTTTCACTTGAATCCGTGACGTAAGCATCTAGATCTGGTTGAGGATTTCATCGAATTATTTCCATGGGTCGTCAATGTTTCACTATATATATTGTGCCAGGTGATCTGGTGGACTGTTGTAGAATGGCGGTATGTCAGACTTGAAACTGGGGGTTTCCAAGGAGCACCCTAATAATAAGTGGATCCAATGCCCCAAATCCTGGCTATTAGCTAAAGAGTCCTAGGTAATGTAGAGATGTATAAGCTTGTATGTGGAGCAGTATACATAACCCGTCCTGAGTTAGCTCATGTCATCCGATTCGATCTTGCCGGAGGTATGCCCGTAGAAGGGGGTTATAAATCATCTATATGGCATTCTATTACTAGTACATAAGAATCTATGTTTCGATCTCGGAAATTAGAGTTCCCTACTAATCACTCTTTCTATATGGTTTGGTAGCGTTTGAATCACAACTTGTGACTGTTTGTCATTCGGCGGTTTTTCAATACAAAAGTTGCAGACTTCCCGTAGAACCTCTATGTGAGATCTTTCTTTATATGTTTGTATGCCCAAGTGGGGTATTATGATATTTTATTTATTATTTACCGGACTTATCTATCCATTCTATCCACCTAGCGATCTATGAATCATCATCGTTCGTGGCTCGGTAGATACTAGTTCCATATTGCTAGTATGAGTATACTAGCAGTAGTGACAGATTCAGAACCAACCTTACTGAATGGATACCTTATTAGCTTTACCCATAACGGAATTAATGAGTGAATAAACGTACGCGTACGGCATTTGCGAAGTCCTACATAATTTCAAGCATATCCGACTGATTCTTATCTTATCTGTACTTGCTGTTACTATAATAGATATTGTCTAGTCTCGCTCCTAGGTGACATATGTATGGATGTACATACAGTAGATACATTATCCATGCATGCATATGATATGTATGTACCCTACATGCATGTGTATGTGTATATACTACCTAGGTCCCTAACAGGCGTATGTTGAGTCTTGAGTAAATGATTTGCCGCTCATAGAAACTTTCTTTCTGTAATAATACAAAATACCAGGGGACAGTGCTAGTATGTTGCGTACGGAGAAGGGAAGATACATTACAGGATATATGCATCGAGAAAGAGCGCATGCGATTAATGCATCTAGAATGGAGCAACAGACATTAGCTTTGAACTAGAACTGTATTTGCCCTCTCCGAAGGATCGGTTAGGATAAACAGTGGATTGGTAGAGTGGAACTTTCTTTTTACTTTTCTTAATTCCTTCAGACCGACTAGTTATCTTATTTAATCCATACGAATAACTACACGTATAATCCTAAATTCTTAGTTCTATGATTAATTTTATCGCCGGCTAGTACTTCACAGTGCATTCGCCAACAGCTTCCGTTGCCCTCTTATAATTATTGATCAGTGCTATCATATCTAACTCATACTGAACCAAATGATCATCATGGAAATTAATAATGACCACTGGATATTCCTGCCTACTCTATAATATGGATGATATTATACATACATATCATAGTAGTAAATGAAAACAATCCCTTCATTAGTGCGAGTAATCAGTAGTACATACCTAGTACTCCCCGGCCCGCTGCCCGTTTGAATTAGGCTAAATTAGTCAAGCACTTACATCGCCCCAGCCGGAGCCCCGGGGAAACTAACCCAGTAAGTCAACTGGCCTAGTCAGCGCCACCGGGCTCTTAGGAAGTTACATACAAAGTTCAAGCCTATCGATTGAAAGCTTGGCTGTTCTGTCGTGCGTTGGGGGAATATCACACCGCCTCTCAGGGGGGTGTTCATTTTCCTGCATGTCAGGGGAATTGAATTTGAATGATAATGACATAGTATCATATCTAGTCTAAATATGCCTTCGTCGAGACCCTAAGTACACACAGTATCTAGCATTTTCACTTCCCATTTCTAATTTTTTGTCTTCTGCTTTTTACTCCGATTCGGATATACTCGACTATAGATACGCTGTGTATATTGTCTGCGTCATACTTCTGTTTTGTGTGTCATGCATATGGATATGCCGGATGTATGTACACAGGTCATTAAAAGACCAAAAGAAAAAAAGGAATACACAACTGGAGAAGAAGCAAATGAATTCTCATATTAGAAAGACAAACCGATATCACAAATTAAAATCCGTTATCTTAATCCTCGATCTAATGTATGTGTCGGTAGCGTGTATGATATTCTTCGATGTGAGAACAACTCACGAAGGGAGGATACACCGAATGTTGCCAAATAGACAGTAGTGATGTCTCCTGCTCTTGTAGAACATCGAGGCTAGCTGATTAGGAAGTCTAATTGCTAATTCATCTTTGAACGAGAAAGCTACGTATGCACATATAATATGATATACCATTTGAAGCTGCTAGGGTGATAGTGGAATTATCGGTAGGGTTTGCTGCTATACTGTGTGAGGTGACATACGCATCCAAAGTGCAGCGGAATGAATGCATCAGCTATACCAAAGCAATGCAGTATGCACTCGTATAAGGGAGGGGCGCACAACAAACTCCCGACAAACCCCAACGATTTAACTAAGAACTTCTTCTACAAGAAGAAGATTTGTCAAACTGGCGATAAACAACCGACTTTTTCGTGTGTGAGTTGTCTGCAACAGGTATAGTCCCGCTTCCCCCTACCAAGGCCAACCCATAAAAAGGTAGGTTGCAGCGCAATTTGCTTCGCCTTGCCAAGCCATGGGTCCCTCTATGTCCCATGTTCACAGTTGCTGAATTAGTACATAGTTCTTGTATATCGCCACCATCTAACGAGCCCCACCTGACAGGACTAGCTTGGGGCCCACTATAGTAATTTAAGAACTAAGGTAAAATGGTTTAAGTTCCAACCACAGCTTAGCTGCCGGAGACCCACCAATCTACAAGCCCTGGTTATTCGCTCAAGAATCCTTTAGTACTTGACTACTATATATCGACAGAGCCCAGGGTGCCGTTGGTGCCCGATGTAGCAGAAGCGCGATCTGTTGTTCAGTCTTGAACCAACGTTCCGCCAATCAGCCTTAACTTGACATGTTTCTTCTTTTGGTGCTCTTGCAAACCAGTAGAACTTCTCACGCACTTTATGAACCGAGGTACAGGCTCAGAGGAGGCAGTATTCCTTTTTTTGGCTTTTTTTTTTTTTTTTCTAACAACCGATTTCTTTTCTTGGTAAAGGATGAATCAAATGATTCGACGGTGGTATATATCGTGATTCATGACCCATCCGAAACGATTAGTAGGTATTGTTTAAAATGGAAATTATTAATTATATTCAAAGTACAGAGCAAGGTACCATAGTACCTATATATACTATTTACCGTAGTGCTCCACAATCATATGTGTTTCGCAGTGAACGATCCAGAGGTTCCTGCTCTATCCATAAGAGGTCAGATATGAATGAAAATGAAAATGCGATGTCAGACACCGATGGTGTTATTTCATAATGAAACGCCAAGTACCAATCATTGGTGTGGATAATGTATAGCTCGAAGAGCCAGGTTATATAGTAGATAGCTCCATACTGGTTTCGACCACTTATGACTTTCAGCCCTCTCCTATTCTTTCTTTCTTAGAAATGGACTCCTATGCCGTACATGATGTACATATATCCATATATATATCCAGTAATTGATATACTCGATTTAACTTAAAAAAGGCTATTCACCTCCTTACATTCCCGGCTACTAACTACCATGACTCCACTCTTTCCCATTTCATTTCCAAAACAAGAAATCCAGAACTGCTTTTTTGTCGATTCTCCCGAATTTCCAGCTCTGAGATAGCGTGGTTCCGGAGTGCTCGTATATAGGTCTGAGCTCTAATATGTAGATCGTTATAGGATGTAAGATATGAGTTAGTATAGCAGTAGAAAATATCACATGTTCAGTCACGCTTATGACAGCAGTAACCCTAACATTCCAAGCGAATCCTCAGGTTCGAATTCTGGTACCGGTCCGATCCAGTGTAGTAGTACTGATCGATGTTTCTCTTTGAAACTTGGAATGGAAACAAAATCTTGCTTGAAGAAAAGTACACGTGTATCTAGTAAAGTTCTGCCTTTACCGGGAATAAATATGTCGTTCGTCCGGTTTCAGTTCTTGGGCCAAGGATTTCCGATCTCGTCGTTTGGTTTCTCAATAAGACTCTGACGCTATGCTATATAGAATAATAGCGCGAAGAGTGTCTCTATTATCTTCTTTTCGAGTTAAGAAGAGGCTAATAAGGAAGGCTTACAAGCTAGTTACGTGGCTGGGACAAATGGGAAGATGTCTAAAGATGCTTACACATCAAGGCATGATTCATACGGAACTTAGAGGTTAGTCCCCTTTTGATGCAAGCCTCTAGTCATGCACAGTGGGATATACTTAGTCTTAAAACCAATCTGCCTTAACTGTCTTTGAACCTTTCATAGTGTTCATGCTCTGTGACATTGCTCCTGTGGCTAGCTATAACATAGTATATATGTAACGTCACGGTATTACTCTATTAGTACTATAATATGTGTGTAGTATATATACTACGTCAGAGTCGGTTTCGGCTATGTGCATACATCACCCATGCAAGAAATAACCTCTCTAGAAGGAGGGTCCCTATAAATTCTGCCTTACGTAGGGTGGTTAAATATATATGTCTGTCTGTACATACATTAGTACCAATGTGTGTATTACATGTCATGCATACAATGCAGGTGCTGGCAGAGATACTACTAGTACATAAGTTAGGAAGTTAGGTATGACCCCCCCCCCCCCCCCCTGGGAGAGCCAAGGGTAAATACCTAAAGTGTGCGTCTACTTATAGTGACTTGGTGAATGCTTGGAATTAAGACAGAATTGTAAGCACGGTTGATGTAATGAATTGGGTAGAAAAACTCAGGAGTGAATTAAATCCGGACCGCGACCCAAAGCTGGATTCAATGCCTTTAAGTAACTGAAACCAAATAGGCAGTGGAGCACGATCGGAATTTCCTGTGTAGAAAATACTGGCGATAGCGGTATTAGGAGTCCGGCAATCCTCTAAATATGGCCCATTTCCCCCGGAGCTGTCTCTTGTAATTGAACCAATAGTTGCTAGTATATTTAATAATATGCTGCATGAAAGGCCCTCACCGGTGACAGAACCGTCCGGTTGCGGTATGGGGTGATCCTGAATGTTGCTGTGGACGATTTTCGATTTAGTCCTTTGAGTCCCCGTCACGATATTCATAAAAGATTGTCATATGGCGTTGGTTATTTGTCACTGGGTGTCTGCCGCGCTAAATGTAACAAAACCTGCAGTTCACAGCATCTCCGGGTTCCAGTATGGCTGTACTCGAGAATGCACGCTTCGATATCGCTCAACGGAAGGACTGTGCTCCTTCGAATCCGGGTTTAACAACTCACACCGATGCCTCCACGGTGAGTCTAGTTCGACAATTGAGACAGATCGTATGTGAGGACGGGAGAATGCGAGAAAAGAATGTCCGAAGGCTACCGAATACTTCTCCGAATCCCTTGTCAATGGGAGTTTGCTTGGAGCTAGTTGCGCCCTGTGAGGTGCTGTCGCTGGAGATTAAGCAGAGATATTAGTAGATCTTTTTCCGGTCTATCAGCCAATAATCAGACGCAACCGAAATTGCCCAGGGCCGCAGCACTAACTCAGGGTCACCATTTGTTGGGACCATCAGATAGGGCCTTCATGCACTGCACTAGGTGCCGCGGTGCCTTTTGGAGCCGACAACACCCACAGTTCTCTCATAATAATTCCCTTCAGAACCGCCGTCTGGGGAGAGAATATTATCATTAAACATTAGAGCTAGACGATCAACCTAGATATCACGATATCAGGAATAGCATTGCTACGGGGTAGCCAAGCCGCTGAAGGATCCTCGAGCGGTTTACTTTAAAGTCGTCATATCTAAAATACCTGTCGCTGAATGGCACCATTTGAGTGTGGAGGCCATAGTAGAACAGATCCAATTGTTTTGGCAACAGTATGAGTGTTAAACAGAGTTATGGAGTTGCTGGAGTTGCTGACGAAGCACGCTGCACTGATATTGATCCGTCTAGCGTGCAGGACAGGGAGTCGGTGAAGCAAATGAATGCAGGAGAATGCAGGAACGTGGAGTTGTACAAATTATACATACCCAGTGATATATGTACGGAGGTGTTCAAAGATCCTGTGCCCGCTTAATTCCCTGCGAACTCCACCGGAGGCTTTTCGTATGACAATCCCTCGGATCCCATGTTGATCGCTGCAATTCCGAGGGCGATTGCCGGGTTCCGCTTCGACATTATAGAATATTTCACAGTTTCCCTCAACATCAAATGCCTTAAACTGAGCTTCATGACAGGTGGCTAGATTGAGAGTTAGTCTGACAACAAATTCCGTGATACCTTAGCTAGTTCACGCTATAGCAACACATGATGTCGAATGAATTGGGGAGTCAAATAGATAGGTTAGGTACTAGCTATATAAGGCCCTTGGGTGTGTAGAAAGAAGATAGGTACATAATGGGAGAGAAAGCCGATTTGATCGAAACCATACGTGTCAGCTGCGTCAGCGGACTGATCGAACTATTGCTATAGACAGCAATTGATAGAAATTAAATTTCATGCAGCGCGGTGGATACTTTGGGCGCGCGCAAAGAGTCGATGGCTTTTCCCTCTTCTAGACTCCCGCAGTAGTGATAGAAGTCCAGCAAAATACCTAGGTACTGGGCGGATTATGATCTACATTGATGACTGCTACTTGATCTAGACTAACCATAATAATAGATTCTAATAATAATTAGAGAAATTTAATAGTTGGACTAAACGCCTACTTCAGGTCCCTCCGTGAAAGCAGGGGATTCCCTTGCCAAAAACATACTTCTGCCAGGACCCCATGCCCGATAAAGATGAGGCGAAGATGGCCCTACAATAGATACTGACAACGACAGCATACCGCCATGCTATTGCAAACCGTCCATACGATAGGCTTGGAGGTGAGAGAAAGAGAGGGATGGGAGAACGAAGAAGCTGGTTTGAGGGGTTGGCCGAAACATGGCTCTTAACCCTGATCAACATCAAGACATAATACAGTATGCTGCTAGTCTAGTCGTAGGAGGCATGGAGCTACGAAGCAGATAGTGCTTAATGACGCTATGTGGCTTCGAATTAAAGAGAATAAGTCTGTTCCCAGCTGGTGGCGGCTTCAAACATGACTCGAAAACACCACCGAGCTTCATACGATTGAAACTGGACCTATTGCGAGGCACCGCCTGGATATGCATACCGGGGCAGGCGTCCGTGAATGGCCCGGGAAGAGATATCGGCTGGCGCTTGAATACACAGAAGTAAAGAGTAAAAAATACACATACAGTATAGATGAAAAGGGTGCCGGATAGCTTACCCCAAGGGCGAAGCATTGTTTCCGAAGACGTACGTTGGGGTGCTTAAGAACCGGCTATCCATTTCCGTCATCGAGAGCATTTCTGCAGATGGCAAAGCTATTCTGCCCATAGTCATTGAACCTGGTGGGACGATCATGGAGTCCTGGCTTCGTGAAAACATGACCGGTCATGGAGTCATGACAATATCCCCGTCCGCTTATATAAATGAGATCTGTATAAGATGGCTAGACTATCTCATTAAGCAGTGGTAACTACTGTGGTCCAGGAAAAAACCGAATGATTCTTTTAATAGATGGGGCTACATTCTATGAGGCTCCTGAGTTCATTCTTAATCTAAAACGAGCCACATTTGAATCGTCAAGTCCCCTTTCCATCAAATTTATCTCATGAGGACCCCGCGAACTTTACAGCTATTCTAATTGACCCTGCAATCTTAGACGGTGAACGACAGTTTCAGGCACAACGGAGGCCTCTGGATCACGCGGTAATGCAGGTATATTCGGAGAATGAAGATGAAAAACTTGAAAGAGGGAAATGTTGTAGGATCGCCACTACCATGGTCCATCGGTGGCATCTAGTGACTGGATTGCTGTAAATGTGGATTCTGTTGCTTTTGATATTAGATAATGACATATAAAATACAACGGACTTTATTGATACATACATAAAAACTTCCAACTGTAGGGCTTTTTTTTCAGTGAATATAATGTCATCTCGAAGTTCACTATGTCGCTGCGATTTCTAGCACGCGAATCTTGTTTTTGCTAGCAACTTCTGGTTTTCTCATTCTTCTCCTTCTCTTGCCTCCATGCCTGTCATATGAACTGCTCGTTTGTAATAGCATCGCAGCATGCTGCTGTTGTCGCTGTCTCTGGGAGGTTATTGTAGGCGATACTCTGACCAGAAGCTACCATACAAAACTCAAACACCGCAGCCATTGCATCGGAGATTCCACTATACTGACGGTCGGCGACCCGACTGTGACCACGGCCACGATTTCCCGGTCACAACCCCTCTGCGGACCTTTCTGGCCTGTATAGCTAGCTTCACCAGCTTGATTTTGATCTTGACGTCCTCGTCCCTGGTTTGGATCCCGCTGAGATAAAATCTAGCTGTCAACGTAGGATAGAGCCGCCACTAGGGAATGGAATCGATGAATCCCCATAATTCAACGGTAATTCCCCCCGGAAGTGAAAAAATGATTTTAAAAGGATTATCTGTCAAAGTTGTCAATCTGGCATCTTTCTTTTGTTGTAAGGAACCCGATCGTCGTACTCGCCGCCTCAGTCGCACTAAGCTCCACCTTATTATCAAAGTGCTTGGCCCAGCGGTTATTGAGGCATTTTACAACAGGGTGGCCATTACTAGTAATACTTCCGAGCCAGTGCATTGATGGAATTGACGGCATCGTCAATAGTCTCGTATAATAGTAGGTTTGAATCGGCGGGAGTGGGATGGTTGTATCTGCAGGTGACTGGTCACCGCCAGAGCCTAAATAAGGGGTTGCAAAGGCAAGATTGATGCCATTGGAGGTCTAGAGTATGCTTATTCTTTGTCCGGTCTTGTGGAGCAACGCAAACACCTAGTTTTCGCCGGCTTCGTAGGCATAAAATGCCCTAGTGCCTGAATTTTATGCGAGTGCGAGAGTTATTAGTGCCTGGGGAATCTAGCGACAACAGTGTGTATTTTGCCTCAGGAGCTCGGGCCTATCATACCTCCACAACCACACACTAAACCGCGCTGGGGCCTTCGCGCAGGTTTTGGTTGTCTCAGAATCTCAGACCGCCGGAACGCGCTGAGAAGCTGGAGCCGAAAGAGCAATAGTTCGGCCTTTTGGCAGCCAATCATTCAAGTTCGTACGCGTTGTCACCCCGAGCCCCAAATGCCGCAACAAAATGCGACCGTAGGACTAACTACAAATTCATAATCGTCTGCCCGACGTGGGCGTGAGAAGTTGCGCCGAAGTTGCGCCGAGACCGCCTTAGCATGTTTTCCCCCTCGTTTTCATTTTTGGCAGGCTGAGATGTAAATGGGGGCGTTGGGGAATTATTCAAAGACAGATCTGCAATATCTAAGTCCCAGACAGACGCTTGGATAGTTCGAGTTGGAGGGGGAAAGAATGTAGGTGGATCTACTGTATACCCATTTGCGGCGGAGTTGTTAGTGGTCTGCTTTTTCGTCTCCGGCCGTGTTTTTTCTTTCGCGCAGACTGTCCAAGACTGGTTATTGGATATTGCAAGGTTTGATAGGATCCGATTTCACTGGCTGCTTATCAGCTAGTTCCTGCCGCTGCTTTGGCTGCCATTTTCGCTCCACGGCTTCTTTTTTCTCTTGGGCCTGTTGCTTTTGAATCTCGGCCTTTTTTTATCTTTCAGCCTTCTAAATCTCTTTTTGCCTCTTCTCTTCTTGCTCTTCAGCTCAAATTCGGGTTGCTTCTCTCGCACGAGCGATTTTCCCGGAACTATAGATCTGGGTAGCATTGGGATCATTCTTCTCAAAAAGAATTCCCTAAGAGGCTTCTTGCGTTGCCTCCCCCCTTTTCGAGTCTTATTGCTTCTCTTAGGCCCTTGTTCCCATGTTGAAGCAATTTGACCTTTGTTTGCAAGCTCTCGATAGCGTTCTTAAGTTTGCGAGCCGTAGCATCAACCCGCCAATGAGCCTTATTGGTAACATTATCTACAAGGCGACGTAATTCTAGTGCTATAGGTCAGGAAAGACCGCGGAATCAGCGGAACTTGATGTGCTAGTGTTCAGTCTTTGTTGTTCGCTTGCCCACGAAATCTGGACAAGACAAGTCTGGGGCTAAACGGGTAGATACCTTTCTTGTTTCCAACCGCTCTAATGTTCTCTTTAGAGAATGCCTGAGTAAATGCTGGATAGAAAAGGCTCCAGAATTCACATGTGGACAGGCGAGTCAAACCTTATGTTTCTGCTATCCACTTGACAACTTGTTCAGTATACGCAGTCGATAAGGGACCAAATAGAGAGACGTCTAAACTAACGGTTGAAGCCGATGAGTGGAATGAGGCGGGAACACCCTGACAATAATCCGGTGTCTTTCATGCCAGTCCAAAAAGCTCATATTGATATGACCGTCAGCGATGATAAGCCGGAAATCTCAGCCATTTCGAACTTTTTGCTTTGTATAGACCGAAATATATATTTGAAAGCGACTCCTGAACCAGCTCATCATTTGTCCATTTGGTAGGGGAATTGGTAAAGAAGGCTTGATGATGCTCTAGGTTGACATCATCAAGCCAAGAGATTTGCACTCCTCCTTGCTGACCTTCACAGATGAGTGGTGGTGGTAATGAAGATCCATCCGTCTTGACAAATACAGGCTAGTAGAGTAAACCACAACCGGTTGCCATCCTGAGCCGCCCCAAGAAGTATCCCTTGATCCCTCATATCGTGATTGGAGATTCTTCTTGTAGCATCGGTCTGACCGATCGTCGACATTAACCACAGATTTCAACAAGAAATCATTGACTTGCCAGCTAGAAATAATCTTCATATCTTAAAGTTACCTGCTTTTTGCTGGTCTAGATCTTGGCCCTTTAACCAGCCCGAATCTAGCTCATCGTCATATCGCTGAACGACAGTTCTTTCTGATGGGCTTTTTGGCCAATTCTTCGGCAAAGTTTCTCACCATTGTGGTCGTAGGAGGAATCCCACGTGCCGTAAGTTTATTAATATAGGCAACAAGATCACGCTCCTGCTGCTTTGACCGATGAGAATTGCCTTCGAATCTAGCATCCTTCGTAGGCTGCTGTTTGCCTCGATCACGAGGCCGTAATGTTGATTCGCTATGATTGAATTGTCTGGCGATAGCTCTATAACTAATAGAAACCGACATTCTAAAGATCTGATGGTTGTTGAGATGTTTGGATTTTTTCTACTATCCCGCAGCGGGATTTTAATGCGGCATTCGGGGTGACAAACGAGTATGAGATGGCCCAGTGATATTTCCAAAACTGGAGGTATATAAACTATGATTTTGAGGATGGGGGGTGTTTCTATGAATGTCCCAGCCGTGAGAGGGAGTTCATGAAGCTTTCTGCATTTTACCATCATGCTGAGGATGTCTCACTCTGCTCTTCTCACACACCACCATATTTTTAAATATTCTCCGGTTTGCTGCGAAAAGGCTTTCGGCCCTTCTTTTTCATCGGCGTCTTGTCGGGGCCCTGACGAAGATATGGCTTAGGATTTTGTTGCCTTTGAATATGTTTATGACAAGTCTCAAGTTTCTTCTAGGCAACTTATTGAGTTTTATGTTGACGCTGAACCGAAGCATTTCAGGGTTGCTCCGGTCCGACCTGGTCTATCCTATTGATGTCGATATAGATCATTGGTCTACATGCCGCGGGATGTATTGAGGCTAGAGATTTCTTCACCCGCACCTGATGTCAGGCACGAAACTATATAGCGGGCCAGGCCGCTGTGCTGAGCAGACGCCCAACACTTCTATGACCTTTTAGTCGATGGTACCGCCTATATGTAGTCCCTGACTTATAGAAGAACTAACGATCAACTCTGTACCGTTATAACATGCTGTACAACAGGAAGAAGGGAAGTTGGAGAGCACGGATGAATAATGGGGTGAGGGGAGTTCTACAATAGTAGACCTAGCAGTCTAAGAAAAAGCGTATTGAAACCTGCCAGGCCTCTCTCTGGGCACTGGCACTGATCTATATATACATCATTAAGGCGATATTGATGTCTTACATTATCCATGCCATCTAAGATCCTTAGAAGTCTCGGCTCAATATCCGAAACCGAAACCAACTCAGGGTAATTCGAGTCTAATCGGATCATAGGAGCTTTCTTTGTGACGGTTGTTATAACTGTGATTGGATAACACAATTGCAAAGGAAACATGGTTCTAGTACAGTCCATCCCTTTCAAGTTAAAATTGGTGGTGGCAGCGAAGATTGGCACCTATCGCGATCTCACTTCAGAGGCATCAGGTCCCGGTGGCCATATAGGGCCAGTGTAGCCGTCAAACTCCACCGGTATCCCGTAAGGTTGATCGGTGGTAGTATTTGCGCGCTCCCTCCAGAATATATCTCTCATAGTGCCTACGAAGCCATTCACCAGGCCATCCTCTCCCCACAGACCCTTGGCAAGCATTACCCTAGCGCCTTCGCAGACGCACAGAGCATCGAAGAGTTTCTCGGCCTTATCTGGGGTAGCTGACGCAGCACCTGAACCCACATGCTTAGCGGAAATCCTCAAGATGGGGGAGTCAAGCTCAGCCAAACACCAATAGTTGTACTGAGTCACTCGCTCTTTCTTGAAGTAAATGCGGATAGCTGTATCAAAAGCGGCAACCTCTTCAGGTGAGAGATCGTTAGTGAACTACTCAAGGTATTCCAGCGATTAGTGGAGATAGTCCTACCCTCTCACAGCTCGGCCGGAGCTGCTCTGAAAGCCGTAGCAAAAGCCTTCCCCTAATCGCCTCATCTGCTGTTGTAGCCGAATGATGCAACTGAATTGGTCGTATAGAATACGACTAGCGACAGCTTCAACCTTGGAGTAAGTGGAGGGAACCTTGCGGTAGAGTGCCTCCGGTCCTATAGGTAAGAGCTGAAGGAAATCGCGACCTGCACAGGTACTAATAGTGTTCAAACCACCAAATGGACGATCCGTCCCGGGGAAGATTTGTCGGAACCGTAAGTCGATCGAATGGAGCGTAGCCAGATCGACCATAGATTTTTCATCGATAAGCAGTTATTTTGAAAGTAGTTCTGACCGGGAGGTGCAAGGGACTATGCAAAGTAGAACCGTTAATAGCATTAGGAGCAACTCCGGTTGGGGCTGCCCGCTGCAAGGGGTTTTCACGGTTGTGCTGCAGGAGCTATTTCTTGGAGCATTACACTGATTTGCATGGTCGTATAGGTCGTACCACTGCTAGCGACACCATCCATATTGAGCAACAACTTACAGGGATTTAACCATGCAAGTTCCTGGCGGTAGAGGTCTACTACTTTGTCGGAGAGTTTCCTCTGCCCAGGGTTCAGAGAATCGGGGTTCAAAACCACACCCCCTCCGCGGGGAACTGTCTTGGGTAGAGTGATCTTGATACTTTCGTCGTCCATCTCGCTATAAACTAGATGGCTTTTTCTTGATGGCAATCTAGCACAACCACATCACGGGAAGAAGTGAGGAATTTCAAAGAAGGATGGGTTAATTTCTTGCGAAGACTAGTCACGTTCTAGGAGGCGAACTATAAACGGCAGCCCTTTAGCGCCAAAAATCCTTGGCGGAAATGTAAAAATGATAACTCCATAACCATAAGCGCTAACCGCGGCTTATGTCCGTTCATCGTTCCTAACGAATAGTCACAGTTTACTATTATGATATGAGTTATTCGAAAATGACTTCTATCTCAGTTCAACCCGGTCCTCTACCCCGGTACTTGCTGTTATCAACGCGCCAGCTGACACCTAGGCTATGCGAGAACGCCTATTCGCTGTCGAGACACCTGCAACGGAGTATAAGGAATACTGACCTTTTGTGGAGAATGTCTGGATCCGTACGTAATAAAAGAAAGACCTATCAGGATGTATGCATCGAGTACTGGTGGTTGCCGATTTCGGAAGGCAGAGACGAGAAAGTGAGTTTTCATGCATGATGCGGATACATGCCTCCTGCATGCATGGTTCAGCTGATTCAGCTACATAATGTATAAGGAATGAAGCCATGCTGACTAAGTCTACTTATTTGCAGACCTGCCGTCCCTAATGAAATACGATAGCGAACCGAAGCTTCTCGCAAACCACTTATATGGTAGCATGAAGCTTAAAATGAAGTTCTTCACCGATAGCTATGTGGAGATACAAAGACATGGAGACTACAGCCAGCACTGCCACAACATAGAGTACGTTGATATACGTAAGAAGAACACCGCTGTGAGATAAGATACCAGTAGCGAAGTTAGTAGAGGGTACAGAGTCAGTTAGGTTCAACCAAATCTTACTGCTCAACAATCTTCGCTTAGAGGGAACAGGTGCGTCGTATGGAAGGCAAATATCAAAATGTGGGTGTATTTTGCACGCCAGAGCATGTTTGCTACTGCAGTTCGCTATATCATGATAATATAACGAGGAGCTTTTTTTCATAATAGATAACATCAACGAATGCTGAGGAGAGCTGGCATTATCCAGCTCAAGAATTGAAACATCAAATACTGAAGTACAGCCTTTGGTGTTGCTGTGAGTACGTTGCTAGAGTTGCGAGCGGGTATGACAGAAATGCGAAGTTGAGACTGAATTTAGCAATAAAGACGTCGTCGAAGTCATTCGGTTTCATCCGACATTCCAGAAATTTTCTTCTCTGAACGCTAGGAGCTATACGAAGTAAACACAGAGCTTTCCAATAGCGACGAAGTGATTAGGACGGTGAATGACAAATTTCCTGTACATGTCGTTTGTGGGAAAGCTATCAACCCCCCTACCATTACATCCTAAAACAA
This sequence comes from Pseudotulostoma volvatum, assembly GCA_019804575.2. Taxonomy (NCBI): domain Eukaryota; kingdom Fungi; phylum Ascomycota; class Eurotiomycetes; order Eurotiales; family Elaphomycetaceae; genus Pseudotulostoma; species Pseudotulostoma volvatum. The sequence continues at coordinate 47,962 of JAHQZX020001019.1, forward strand.
TATAAAGAGTCCAATATAATCGCCCGCCAATAAACAATGGGAAGATTGGCTTCGGCAGCATGCAGCGGATGAGGTAATGCACCAGTTATCAGCGGCAGAGCTTGTGGTGGTCTGAGAATCTCAAGAGGTGCTGAAGGCAAAGGAAGCAAGCAAGCCAGTCTGATGACTCTGGTTCATAAGACGATGAGACAAGGGAGCTTCGAGCTGGACACCCAACAGGTGATTTAGAATGTTTTGTCGCTAGGTCAGACGGAAGGAATCGAATTCATAGACCGAGCTGGTATTTATTATAGGAACCCGCTTCAATTCTCCAATTTGTCAAATACATGATGGTAGGCATACAGAAATTTTCTTGAAGGTAACTATTGGGCCGATGACTTCGGCTATTTTGGCAGACAAGCTGCATCGCCGAGAACAAAGTCAACGTAGTATAACGTTAGGAATACATGGCAAGATTAAAGTTTGAAGCGCCACTGTCAAGTTATTTATTGGCTCTTTTCCTGTTTCTAGGATTCTCATTCGCTTAAAAGAAAAATCTTTTGCGGTCACATGATACTAGCGTGATACGATTTGCTAATAGGATTTGACTTTTTCTTGCCAAGTCTGTCCCACTCATATAACGTCAAAGATCCGTCTTTTCGTTTCATTCATTCAGACCTATGTACTAATTGGTTTAGACTATAGATACGTCTGATACCGATCTATGCAAAAAGATGCCAAGTCTTATCGATTCCACTTTACTGGAGCTGTGACGGAGTAAGGGAATTTTTTCTGAATCTAACTACTATCCTAGATGGATATAACGACGCCTTCAATCACAGACACGTATGTATCTCCCTGGGATGTATTGAAGCATTGAAAGGGATATTATTTTCTCAACTTAGAAGTCCTAAGCTAACCAAATGGTCTTCCTCATCAATAATGACATATTAATGTGATGAGAATGAAAGAAGACGAGTTGTGGGTAGCAGGTAGGAACGGAGAGTTGAAACACCAGGAAGATCCATACCGATAGCACAAAAAGATGTATGGAAGGGCGCCTAGCTGTGGGAAGGACGATTAGATATATATAGCAAGATGATAATCTCCCATAACCTACCCTACTGGTGACGCCCGCTATGAAAAGAATTTTTGACAGCAACCATCCCGTTTCCGTAAATTTCTATAGAATTTTCACAGTTACTATCGTAGACTCAGTGCCGGGATTTGACTGTATTTCTCAGACTCGGACATCTGTATACTAGTAAGGTCTAACCCTTGACATCCAACTCTCCCGATCCGATTAAAGCATTGAACCATGGCCAAGGCTAATTTGTTTCAGATATCCCGCACAGCCTTGAATATTATTGTATTATTAGTTGCTTCTGTGATTAGATTTAATGTCTTTCAAGTAATCCATTCAGTATACCTCAACGAAGATGGCAAGCAGCAAGAACAGAAGCCTGGCTCGGTAGCTGTTATGGTGCGAGGATTTTGATTCCGTAAGATTTGTGACTACTATTTTAAAGTTAAAACTAGTAAAAGAGTAGTTCTTATAGAACCCGAAAGGAAAAGAAAAAAAAATAATCATACAGGCAACCTGATTGATTAACACAGATCAGGGATCTAGCAGAACCTTCTAGTCTTTATTCGTTGATAGATGTTCGTCCTGATTTGGGGAATGGTTACTAACCATTCCTTAGACATTTTCTCCTTCAAGTGTAGCTAACTTATTGGAAATGCACGGTGGGCTAAGAACTCGTCATATGTTGGATCAATGTCAAACAACACTTATCTAGATACTAGATTAGTTCTTGACATGAAGTATCTCGATCCTCTTCATGAAGTCAGTTCTGGTTACTTAGTCGTCTACGGAGGTGGGGCATCTGTTCATGGTATGGTATATTCATGGAGACCAGGATCACTTTACCTCATCATTCTTTGCTCGAAGTCATTTCATTGGGGTGGGGGTTTATTTTGAAACTAAAGTCGGCGAGATTCGAAAGATCAAAAACGGGGCATGGATATATCTGGATTCTTATATTATTCAGATCAGGCACAAATCTAATCAACCAGACCGTACTATATCCCCACCTTATGGCTTTGTAACTGTACGCTCTTTCATTCTATATTCCGGACTTCGGAATCTAAGAGCTAAAATTAATCAGTTGAACACTCCAATTTAAGGATGTAGAAAAGCCTTTCACTGGTTTGTCTTAAGCATGAATAGAGATTCAGAAGGAAATAGTGTATCTAATGTACACCTGACCCATACGTATAAATAGGGGGAAAAAGCAGGCAACTTCAAGCAAGAACAGAAACAAAGATGGTGGAAGTCTATCAGTTGCTAAAAAGAAGCCAAACCATCAGCCCGCGCCACTTGAAGTAACCATTATCTTCATGCAGGTTGTAGTATTTCCGAGTAGACGTTTTCAGAAGTGATTATTCTCCGATCACTATGATATATGAGCCACTGACCATATTGGAGAATCACACCGTAGAATAGTGCTTCTTTATAGTTGAATAGTTAGTCATGTCGATCCATATGACTCGGCTTGCATGGCTATTATTTCCGAGAATAAAGGAGTGAAGGAGCTCATGCTTCTGATATTCGTGTTTGATCACAGAAGCAATGGGATTAGAGTACTGTCGATAGGAAATTCAAACGGAAAGCAGCAGCGATTCGCAATAAGGAGAGAAGAATGGACTGCCCGGTTGTGAAGCAGTGCGGGTAAAGGGACAGTCGGCAGGACAATAATAGTAATAGCCTGTTAATTCGTTCGGCCTTTTGGTCCATCTAGCTGTCTATATATATAATTCAATTGAATCATTACTCTTGGGTATGCACAATTTCTGCTACCATCACACTTAGCCTTGTAGTCACCAGGTAATTGCATCTTTTTGGTTTATTGATCTCTCAAGATGTGAAAATAAACCCAACTCCTTTCACGAATCTGCAGACATGGCAGATTAAATAAATGGCGATGCTGGGAATGGAGTAGACTATGTAACTCATATTTACAAGTGAAACATTTCAACAACTCCGGTCTTAGAGAGACTCCAAGCTCCATCCCACAGAGGTTGGATCAAAGCACCACTCCGTGTGAACGGAGAGAATCAGGCGGGATCACGATTAGGAAAAGATCATTGGAGAGAATTTGAACGGGATATATAATACTAATGTACTATCCATCCAGACAACTTCATGTAGATACAGGAAAAAAGCGGAAGCTCTAATGAAAGAGATGAGCCAAACATTACGAATACGACCTATTCCACTGAAGAGGCGAAGAGAGCCTTGTGTCAGATAGTTATATTAGTACATCTTATTAGGCGAGAAAGGGGTAAAATCACTACGTAGCCAAAAGGTGGCCACAACACCCAAGACTCATTCACCTCCATATCAGCCGGATAGTTGCAACATCACCGCCTGCCTTTTTTCCTCTTTTGGTTCCCGTTGACATCAACCCCTAGGAATCACCCCAGCAAGCTGGGAATAATGAATACTATGACAAATCAGTAGTTAACAATAAGTACTAGCATAGCATCATATATAGAGATCCTAGGTTACTATGTAGCTATTAAAGTGTAGGATGTTATTCTAATGACTAACGGTATATCCGGAGTGTATGTAAACGAAGATCAATAACGACTAGTTTTCAAAAATTGGTGTGGGCTATAAATAAGAATTAAGATGAATCTATCCATTATCTATCCATCCGTTATAACGATATCATCGTCGGATGGGTAGATGTTAAAGCGTAGGTTGAGCATAAGAGGATTGAGCTATAGCGATAAGGGAACTTTGGGGCTGAGGGCTACAATCGCTTGAGTAGCAGTTCGCGAAAGCCTTGCCTCCGGGGTTTTGATGAGATAATGTAATGCAGGCGGAGACATTCCCAGGTAGGTTAAGGGTTCTACCTGCAAAAAGATGCCGTTCGGGCGGCACAGGCGACAGGCCGGGGAATCATCACCCTTTGATCAGGGGGCTCTTAGCTTGAAAATGGTGCGTAGGCATAGGAGTAGTGTGGCAGGACCCCATGGGCATGGCAGGTTCGAGAATTTCTCCTTGGGCGGAGAAAGGAAGTGTTCGATGCAGAACTCGTGGAGGCCTGTTGGGCGTTAGAGCTGGCTCTCAGAATCAAAAGTAGGGAGCTGGTCATGGTCTTGCTCAACTCTCCCCATGCTATAGAGGGAGTTCGACACCTGGGATAGGCCTAGGCCTGGCACTACGGGCACACGGAGCAGCGAAGGCGCTAAAGAGCCAGGGGCGAGAAGTCACAATTCAGCGAGTGGGACTGTGGTGTGGAGGGAAAGGCCGATCAAGCAGGGAAGGGGGCCGCAGCTAAGCCGCCCCGTGGTCGGGAAGCTCTCTATAGCCGTAGTGCACATAAGAGGTAGAAAGAGGTGGATGGCACTGGCACTCCGGAAAGAACTGAACGGCCCAGGCTCATAGACAAGATTCAACGGTAGCGGTCGCCCCAAAAAGGAACCCATCTATATAAAAGGCTCGGGCCCGAGAGATTGAGGCATGCCGGTACTGCCGAGAGCCGAAGGAGACGGTCCGTAATCTCCTGCTCGACTGGAATCTCGGGAGAGCTGGTATCTCCAAACCCTTGAGGAAATAAGAGAGCCCAAAAGCTAGGCTCTTCGGGAACCCCAAAGCCTCAACGGCTATCTTCAGTTCTTGTTGAGTACAACCGTTGGGTGTCCTCGGGGAGTCCGGCAGAGAGAAATAGGATGACCTGTAGGAAGCAGGTGACGTCTATATATGGCGTCCATTTGTCTCAATTTGTTTCGCTTAGTAATGGTATATAATTTATCATGATTGGTTAATTCAAGTGGGTCAGTTTCCCGTTTAGGAAAAGCAGACAATTTCTGGAGTCACTTTTTTCATGGTTGATTTCTCCACCTTGTGTGATGAATTATTAAATTCGGAGCGCTGTATCTTGCTAGTTGATTAATTTATTTCGATTTAAAACAGTCTGATATTTCGTTAGGTGGAGAAATTAAATTTTGAAGACAGCGATTTTCTCCCAGAAATGTCGGACCAGCTACAGAGTTTCGACACCTGGCCCAACAACAGGGCGAAGAAAACTGGGAAGAGCAAGCAGCGCCACAGTCCGTCATAGCCGAAAGGCTCTATATGACGCGAAGATTTTGGGGCTTTAGGGCTTTGAACGATGGGTGACACAGATATACGCACTTATGTGAGCAGAATTAGTGCTCCAAGACAGGTCCTCAAAAAGCCATATTTGTGTCATCATTCAAAACTTTCATATTAATCTTCGATATCATATATTTCCCTTATAGCTGCTCAACCCTTTTATGCCCAACCAGCTGCGCTTCAATAGTGCTAGGAACCGCGAATACTGCCAACTTCGGTTAAAGATTGAATTGCTCATACATATGTACATTGTCGCATTGACTAGCATTGCTTCTAGTCTAGAGAATTCACAGTCTCTTCTATCGAAATCTGGAGAATGGAAGCGGCTTGGTGAGTTTAACCATCCAGTCCTATATAATCATTATGAAATTAGTAGAAAACATCTCTGATAAGCTTTCCCCGCAGAATATTCCTCAAGGCCTTGATAACTTGGATTTCGCCTCTATTTTTGCGTTCAGTTTGGATTCAAACTACTTATTTCCTGACCAGAACCGTTCATAACCGCATTATCACTTATGACTCCTAAACTCTGAATACAAACTATCAACGTCTCCAAATGATGGAATGCATGCGGTCTAAGATTTCTTCTACAAGACTTCAATCGAACCCCTGGACACGAAACTCTACCATATGGGCCAGTAGGTCCGTAGCTATGGTCGCTATTTTTGTTAAACTATTATAACGAGTGTCTGATCATAGTCATATTTAGGAGAGCGTATACAACTACTAAGGAATGAAATAATGATGCCTAATACACTAGAAAGCAGTACACATGGATGCGTGATTGATAAGTCGGCTCAGCAGAAGGTGTACAGTGCTATATAGTCCACCAACCCATGAAACGTCATTCCTCATCAACAAGCATCAGAATTGTTTTGTGGAAATTCCACACTTTAAGATCTTCACGCCATGGATACTCTCTCCGGAATGATACATCTTTCCTAGCCATTATGAGATAACTCTAACATTAGATGTGTATGAACACAGAAGCAAATAGGAGAAAGAATCCCCCTCGATGTCTCCTTCCTTTCTCTTCATAACAAAAACTCGCTTCATTTGCACGCCAATCTCTTAAATAAAATCCAACTTTGCACAGCTTGAAAAGAAACCGAATCCTCAGGTCTCCCCAGCATTTTATTCATGATGCAGGTGAGATTATCCTATTCCAAAGAGGAATTCGGCGAAGACGATAAGTTCCCAACCGAGCCTCAGAGATTAGAGGACGTGCTGTCAGTGGTGATAGCAAGCTTCTAAACTGCACTATAGAACGACTATCCTTTCAAGCAATCAGCAAGTCTCTCGTCAAGAAACTGCAGCCACTTATTTCTCGTCTTCTATAATCTTAAGAAGGCGAGAGATGAGTAAACAGAAAGGTTTGTCATTACGAAATGCGTCCTACCTCAAAATATACGGTATGTCTTATCCAAACAGATCAGCCAATTTCTCCAACGTTAGACACCTAGCTAACTGCTTGCTCCTATGATAGAAGGCCAATATCAGACACCGATCACTCTATAAATCATCGAGTACAAATTGTCAAAGGCTCGCCTACACTAGCTGCATAACGCTTATCGTCTGAATAGCTTCTCGCCAACCTATGATAACCGTTGATACACAGGTCGATTTAGGCTCGATGCAGTTACTAGTTGGCGGTACAAGTTCAGTGTTCATGCTACATACTTCATATCATATTGCATACCTAAAAATGTACATAGTATACATTATTCATGTACATTTAAATTCACAATGTTTCCCTCACCTTCCCTCTTTCCTAAAGAATGCATGTATCGAGCGCTTATCCATAATAATTCACATTCCCACGCAATTTTAAATTTATGTATTCAAGGATACGTAACACCTAATCACCAATATAGTTAGTAGTAGTGAAATGTGCCGGGATAATAATGAATAAACATGCTTCTCGGTTCTGTTTTTATCACTACTGGAAATGTGTCTCTTTGCCATCCTGTCACGGAGGAGGACGTCGAGCAACGCTAAAATTTAGAGATTGAAAATTATGATATATACAATATGGTGGCGGTGTACTGTAAGATTTCCTCGAGGATCTCAAAATAGTATCACGATAGGGGGTTCCCGTACTGTACTCACTCGACAGTCAACAAACTTAGAGAACTCTCCAGGTACCTACGCGTACGTACCAATAACCAAAATTTATAGCTATTAATCAATTCTACCTTAGACTTTGCATCAAGTTTTCCCCCCAAAATCGTTATTTATGACAGCATCAACAACTTCTAGAACGGGAAATGGGAGCATGCTGCCTTGTTAAACGAGAATTCAATCGGGCTGTTCCCAATTAATCCTACCGGATCAACGATGGGTATTGGTAATGGAACCTATCATAACCGTCTATGGAACGAAAGAAGTTGATCAAACCAAAGGGCATATAGTCCGATATTTATAGGTTTCGTATCAGGTTCGGGGGTTGTTATATATGCCCTCTGAGCCTTCGGCCAGTCTTACGCGGTGGAAGCCATAGCGAATGTTTAATTTGTAAAATCTTTGCCCGGTTCAGACACTCCATCAACTCGTCTCTCAATAGCAGTAGATAACGATCCTTTACAACCGCATTCGATTTACAACTGTTCACAGAAAAATTCGGTTTCCCATTAGGCGTTCTAGTAGTCATTATTCGAGATAATCCTTTGGTTGTAAAGTTTTTCCTAGCTGCTTCTGCCCTCTGCCGACTGCTTGTACAGTAGACCATGGACGGTTGCTTCCGCCGGCGAGATTCAATTTTCTAGCTCTATCTTATGATCACAATGCCGCTGTGGTGGTAAGGTGTATTCTGATCATGAGGCTTTCATCGGGAAGACGTCCTTCCAGTTGCGGTATTGAAAGGAAGATTTCCTACCATTGTCATCTCATCATCGTCCCAAACGAGGCTCGCTTATCTTTACCTACCAGTATGTGGTCGTACTGTTATGAAAGCGCCCGGTAATGAAAAAACAGTACTGACCACCTCCCCGATAAGGGAAAGCGGGATGCAAACATATCCGAGTAGTCCGGGAGCACAGTGCGAAAACGAATTCTCTAACGATAAACGATAGGGATACCTAATCATCTTATGTGGCAGCCTGAGTCTACTATCGTATACATGTGAAAATAAACATAAGCAGCACGACTCGCCTGCTTACTAACCCGAATCAATGGCGGTATATGAGGGTAGGACGTCGGTGGGAACAGGCTTCTCAGCGAGCTGAGACGTAATTCAGTGCACCAGCCCGTCAGCTTTTAACCAAGCCTCGCCCAGTTTAGTCAACAAACTTAACACAGCTGCCTATTAACTCCTTAGATCACCAATGAAAGTTATTGGATAAGTGCTGATCACCGCTGAAGATGCATCCCCCTTCTACGCGTGACGAACTATGGCTTTAGCTAGGGACGCCCTAGGAATTGATAAGGACACAACGCTTTGGCTAAGGACACAACATGCTAACCCGCTTATAGATAACATGTACATAGCCTAAACATACAAATTTACGGGTATTGTAATGATACCCCACCACCCGTAATGCCAAGGTAATAATAATT
>JAHQZX020001030.1:0-56616 GCA_019804575.2 Pseudotulostoma volvatum
CACATGATCCTGTAACCACGTGACCTAGCGACGAGATGAAATGTCCGCTACTCCGGTTCAAGGCTTCCGCCACCATAGGTCAGTAAGACTTTCAACTCCTATACTATGATATCATGCTCGAAGCTACTCACTTTCTATATCTCACTCGATATACGCAGATTAGTAGAGCTCTTAGTGCTTATCAATAAGTACCGTACTCACAGCGTACTATAACCCGCTCACAGAAATTCCACAATTATCGAGCTAGTAATTTCGAGTGTCCCGCATTCAATCCGCTTAGGTTAGCAAGCCCAGTTACTGCCTTAAACAGAGTCACTTACTTCCTAATGCTGCTCACTATACTGACTGGATAAAATATAGATTGTGGGTAGCTCTGCGATAAATTATAAGCTGAGCGCATTGCATACTAATTGATAATTGGTCGAGAGGGGCAGTAGCGAGATGACAGCTTTACAGTGGTGTTCGGTTCCGCCTGCTTTGGATTGTCCTTAAATAAGGTACTCCGCTAGTCTTGATAATTAGGTACCCAAATCTATGTAGTTTGAAAGCCTCACCACACTTGCAACACTGTAATAGATGTAACACTAATACCAGATTAAATACCAAAAATATATAGGTGCAGTGAGCTCCACGTTACCCCGTATGCTGTGTAACTTTTAGTACTGTATGGTACCCGTAACGTCAAGTCATTAGTTGGGGGCCTGCCAGGCCAGACTGCCTATCATATTACCTATTCATGTTTCTCTATTCCATCTAAATACTTACATTGTAAACATCATATCGCGAAAATCACACGCAATGGTACTCGGCCTTTACCAAAGAACCACCACCACTTAATCAAGGCAAGCAATCTACGATAACTACTCACCGCAGATGATTGGTCAATCTTGGCGGGATTCCTTGTCATTTTAAAGCCTTTTAAAATGGCTACCAAAAGGCTTGAAGGCCATACAGTAGGTGGTGAATATGATTCTTCATTTTCATTTTTAGTTGAACACACTTGCTGACTCAGAGCGTATTATGCAGGGAGATATGGCGCTTTATGGGAAGTTCTCCCTACTTGATGAAAGATGTCAAGACTTTTGGTAGACCAATGCTCTTCTAAGGCTTCCGCAACTTTTCCTAGGAGCTACACATCCCCAACCCATTCTTGAACAGGAATTCGGATCTCCGGGGTGAGCAAATTCGCGGTTGATTGCAGAAGTACTGAGCACTGGGGCCTGGTTAAAGATCGATACCTTCTAAGCATCCTCTAGCTTGGATGAGAGAAGCTTGACAAAGATTACCAGCCCACCAAGTCATCAACTCATGTCGCTACGATTTCACTACATTTAAAATACAAATGGCGATGGATTGAGGCAATGCGGATATGGCTATAAGGGCGCAATGGGCATGATACAAGCTGAAGACAGTGGAGGATCTTCTTGGCGCAATTGATTCCAACCAGTATTATAACCTCTGAGGGACCGGGAATCAGAGGAATCGCCCAACTTGCCACAACTGGAATACTTTATGGAAGAGGATTTCCACATTTCCACAGCAGCAGTGATGAAGAGGACGCCCTCTGATGAGTATAATGCTTGACAAAAGCTCCAACCCAAGAAGATAGATAATCCTATCGCCTACTGGTATGAGAAATGTTTAATATGGTCCCATATCTCAACTTTTGCACTGGACCCGTTTGGAATTTCGGCTATGAGTGCCGAACCCGAAAGGGTGTTTAGTAGTGTAGGCAGAATGGTTCGCTGATCGGGGACAATTGAAGGCGGATACTATATGTGCTATTGCCCGGCTGTCTCAAGCAATGGGATAAGGCGGGGTGATCAACTGGGTCTTAGAGTAGTAGTAGGCAACCTATGCTAGGGAAATATGATCTGCGTTTTCAGTGTAAACTAGTGCGTGTGCAAAATTCCAGGGTAGAGCGGGTGTAAATTTGTCAAGCTAAACTAGGCAGTACCATACGCACTATTCCCAGGCTTGATTTCGGCTACCCAAGTATGAGGATTTGCCTCAATCAGCTAAAAAATAATGATCAAGTCTTAACACAGTGGACGCTCTCAACCCGAGAAAAAGCCGGTTTTAAGATCGAATTATGAAGAATATGCCATGCCCAATGGAGTTATTCTTCCGAATTGATCCTAGTTGCACTCTGACCCCCTCAATCCTGTATGGCTGGTCCCTGACCTTTACAGACGGACCAGCGATCAATCAGTACCTTGTGAAATATTATCATAGTACGTGATACCATCCACCACCTTAGCCATGAGGTCCTGAACTCCTCCTGTTCCTTAATAATATGAGTTTATGGAATTGGTAAAAGGCCTCTGGAAATGAACGCAATATTAGTATTATTTTAATGGCGAGAAGACCCGGCCGGGAACATACCTGATGGGAGAGGAAATCTTGACTTCATTCTTTTTGCAATTGACTATCTTCGTTTGCTGCTATTGTAGCAAGGGAAGGAAGAGAAGGTGGAAGAACTCTCCCCTGGGCTTGTGGGGAAAGAAAGGTGAGCCGACCCTATCTAGAGCCTCAGGCTCCATCATTTAACAATGATGATGGACGACGACACATTGGCACCCTGGAGGTTCAAGTTTGCCGATACGATATCGGGGAGAATTTAACAACATACGCATAGTCATATCGGCAAGAGCGGTATGGTGGTTTCTCTTGTAAAGAGGTTCGTTATATATGAGGAATTACTATAATTAATATGTCCGGAGAGTACCTATTCTACTGTTATTTTGGAAGTTCAGAGTCCCGATCACTAAATTTTGACTTGTCTATATACACTGAGATAAGGGCTGAAGTACAGTGCTAGCGGCCAAGGTACGTTAGCGTTGCATGCACCCAAGATAACATGTATGTGTGTATGTGTGGGTGTGCAGTCTTGAACTGATGTAACCAAGTTCAACGATCGCCATGCCGATATAGTCCTTTCGATAACCCTTTCTGCTTTCAAGTGATTTAGAGAAATGGAAGTAGGGGCTATTTGTTTGAGTGGATCATGACACGACCCTCAACGGGTTTGAATTCCTTCTCTTTTACCGGACCTTCAATGGAGCCGAAGACCAATTGTCCAATGAGCTTCCAATCGGCGGGGATGTTCCATTCGTTGGAAAAATCTTCGTCGATAAGCGGGTTATAGTGCTGTAGAGAGCCGCCGAATCCAAGCGAAGTGAGAGCAGTCCAGACTGGAAGGGTTCAGTTAGTATAGTCTGCCTATGAACCATACTTGAGCATTGATAAAGGTGACTACGTACGGAACCACTGATGCATGGCATTGCTGTGTTCAGCCCATGGAACGAAGTGCTCCTTGTAGATCGGGAATTTCTCTTGACAGGGCTGGATGTGGGCAGGATCCTCATAGAAGAGAATCTACATATAATGACGCACGTCAGCCATGTTCAACAAATTTCTCAGGAGAATAAACCGCGTACAGTTCCGTATGCCGCCTTCAAAGACGCGATCTTGGGCTTTGTGTGGTTGTTCCATGCTTGTTCTGGAATGACGCCGGACTTGTAAAGCTTGTACAAGGAGTCGTTTACAAGGTCCCATGCTTTATCATGGTCCTTGTGCAAGAGGAGAACAAGACGTGTTGACTGGGTGTTGAACGAGCTGGGGACATGCAAGATAGCATCCTTGACGAGTTCCTCGACGCGCGAGTCTGGGACCGGACTCTTTCTACCCAGCACATAGTAGCTGCGACGGGCCTTTGCCAGTTCAATAAAAGTTTCGGCAGCAGACATGATGGCAGGAATATCTTCTGTAGCGGTGTCAATAACGGTCGTTGCTTGATAAGAATGATGACGACGAGGGACCAAGAAAGGGTAAGTTAAAGTAGATGTAGAGACAATAGAACGAGTTGCAGTCGTGATGAACAGTGAACTCGGAAGTGAACGGAAGAGCCTTGTGGAGAAAAGCATATCCGTTTAAAACGTAGCTCCTTGCTTGGGGAGATATGGACCCTTTAAAGTCATTAATAATAATAAATTAGGAATTGCAGACGAGTATCATAAGAATCACCATGAACGTATAGCTGCAGCAGGGACTGGGAAGGTATGCTAAGTTGTTCAGCCCAAACATCCCACGTCAGAGGTGTAAAGAGATAAAAATGGTCACCGGAAAGTAAAGAATCGTCATTGGGAGGAGCGGCGCCAGCCTTCGACGAGTCATAAACCGGTTCTGGAAGATCTTCAGAATATCTGGGCTGCAGCATGCTGATGCTGCCCCAGACTCCACGGTTTGTTCTTCAAGTCACAAGATCGCTTCATCGGTTTGATTGTCGACCTAGAGCTCGAGACCAATCACCAGTTATGAGGTAACGGCTTCAAATCGCTTTCCGGCTTCACCAGGCGCATGACAGAATCAACGAAGTTGACCACCGGAATTCGCACAGCTCGAGCCGAATAGGATGAGCAATATGTTTCTTCGTGTGCCGGGTTGAATCTATAGATCTAGTAGAAGCAGGAGTAGTGGAGTAAGAATGTTATGTAACGAAGAGGCTTGCTGCACTAGCGGAGTATTAGAGGCAGAGCTGCTGATGCAATGTGTTATATTGGCAGATCATGGTTTCGATCTATAAGCTTTTACTACCTGATACCGGTGGTTTCCTACTCTCACCAAGGTTAGCATAACAATTCTCCCACGTTCTTTGTTTAAATTTGTTGTAAATTATCATACATTGGCGCTACTACTTTAATGAAGACGGCCTCCACCGGGGAATATAAGGGCCAGCATCCACGATAGTCATACTTATAAACTCGTCTGATTCGGCTGCCTCATTACTGCCGTAGGTGGTCCAATCTTCGCCCTGCTCTGAACCGAATTGAACTAATAATATTTATTAGGCCAGCTCCAAACATCAGTAAAAGTGGTAGCATAATTATTAATTATGATAACTAGAAAATATGGATACGACACCTTTCGAATTGTCAATTGGTTTCAGCAACATAATGATGAAGCTCGTGAGCGAGAATTCGTTCAGAAAGTGGATCAAGGCTGAGAAAATTACTCCACAGCGCTACTAGTAGCTGCGTACGTCTATTACATGATACATCATTAGTGACAGGAACATTACGGAAAGGGAATATGCCTGAGAGGATCTGGTGCAAACTTTAAAAACAATCCGCGCACCTTATATGATATTTTACGGCGCAGCATTACAGTTGCAGAAGGTCTCTATATATAATTTGATTCATGTTGCATCTAACTTAAGATCCGTAGAATCGCGTGTTGACTGGCATTTTACCGTTTTACTTACTGCCCTTATCATTATCGCTGGACTATCGCGTTGTTAGAGCGAAGGGGTGAAAACCGGCGGATCCCCGGCCCGGTGGCCCGGAGACCAGGATGATGGATCCGTTCCTATGTACATACGCATGTACACTTCTCGGCGCTTTGACGTATCATTCTTTTCCCGGCTATGGTACCAGAGAATTATCGTAATTTGAATTGTCAGGCTCAACTAATTGATTACCAAACAGAAGGTAATAGCTAACTAATCACTCTATTGATTATTAATCCATGGATCAATAACCCATAAGCCACTTATGTCATTGGTATCTCTTTTATGGTCTAGTAGTTTTAGTTCGAAAGATGGTCAATATCAATGAGGAATCAGCAGCCACGCGAGTACCCTGCATTTTCCCTGCTTAGCTCTTTGGAAACTTTAATTTAAGGGGTTTTGCTTTGCTTCCTTCTAGCGTATCAAGTGGCTGACTGGAAGATTTCAAAGCAGATCATTTTCTACTATAGTATTATACTAATCATATGTATCTATTTCATAGGATCGAATCATCGATACCATTCCTTTAATTTGATCCAGGCATATTGTAGGTTCTGTTTGTTTCCCCCTTTCCTTTCTTTTCCCCGGTGAACGACTATGATCCTAGCAAAGACTGCGAAACTTCCAACAACCCACTATTCGAAAAGGCTTCTTCTTCTAGATATCAGGCCCGAGGTGTCTCAGTAGCCTAGCCTCATACAAGTTCATTTTCGCCCTCGATGGATTCACGGTAGACTTAGCGCTGCTAAATGATCGTTCGCGTGTAGTTACGGAAACGGGAATAACAGCACAGTTAAACTAATGTCGCTATGCTTGTGCTCAATGACTTACCAACTGAGCTATTGGAAGGAGCAGCAGATCATTGGGCGTACTCTGCTATGAGGCACGCTCATGTACTCTTCCAGGTTTAACAAGTCATTGTTATCGTTGTTGGATTTGTAGGGAATTACGATCAAATCCTGCGAACGGTAGCGGTCCTGTTGTTTTTGCCAGTCAACCTACCTTAATAGCATTTTTTAGACCCCATAGTCTTGAACCATGCAACCGGCCAGTAGACTTGGCGCGGCACTACGTGTCCTGTACAGTCTGTACCGTACCTAGTCCGGTTGCGTGGTCCGAGACTCTAGTGAGTTCCGCTTCTCGTAAGTACCCGCCGCTCAAACCATTCGGATTTGAACGAGGTCAATTAGTAACATGTGCCAGAAAAAGCGCGGGAACCGCTGATCTTTCCGAACAACTACTATTATTTATGGGGCCATTAGTATAGTCACTGTACTATTAGCTATTAACCTTCCAGATGTTTAAATTGTTGAGCTGTTTGTATATCATATACATGTAGTTAATGATTGTATGTATGGAGTGAGGGCTTAATTAATTATTATGGGCCGAGTTGGTCTTGATAAGATCTTTGGTCTGTCCCTGAGACGAGACGAAAGGGCGCAACACTAAGCGAGCACATCAGAGTTTACCCGAATCCACAAAAGGTATAAGTTATTATTAGTTCCCTTTTGGGCCAGTGTTCTATCGTCTGGTCGTCTGAGCTTGCTGGGACGAATTAGGATGTTGAATACACAAAGTTAGGTATAAAGGCACGATAATAAGGCTGAAACTTACCTAGCCTAACTAGAATTCTACCAGTTGCCTAACCGAGAACACTAGTACATACCTTAGACTCGATCTAGCACTCACGAATGACCAAAGCCCACAGCCTAGAGCTCCCAGCTGGGGTGCAGTTAGAATATCTCGCAGAGGGCAGCGCCAACATTGTATATAGGATTCTAGCCTCTTTCGAATATCCTCAAGAGTTACCTCAAAGAGAACCCTATGGCGCAGGAACGCCGTCCATGGAGATTGGGGGCCCTGCAGCTGATGTACCCCGACTGTTGAATGGCCAGTTACTTCGACTCCGAAAAGATGACAATGCAACTCCATATGAAGAGAATGTGCAAAATTTCGATAAGCTGATCCGGTCCCTATTTCGGCTGGATGAGTTGGTGGATCAAATATTAGTCTTACTTCCATTAGGACTGATCCATCGCTGCAATGATCAGTTGCGTATGGATGAGAGGGACGGAAAACGTCTGTCAAAGCGGCATGGGGTTTACTTGTCGGTGACGGAAGCTTTTGGGCTGCTTGTAACGGATATGACTGGGGGTGAGGACCCTAGAGTCACTACGGCCGAGTTGAAACCGAAGTGGCTACTTCAATCTCCTTCTGCTCCTATCGATTCCAAAAGATGTCGCACATGTGCACTGAGGGACATGAGAAATCATGAGTTGCGTTCGAAAGGCGCTGATGAAATACAATCGTTTTGCCCGCTTGATTTGGTCTCTGAGAAATTCGAGGACGTTTTGCGGGCGACTCGATTTATCAAAGGGTGTCATGATCGACGACGGCTAGCGCAGTTTCTCTACCAAAATACCACGCTTCTGAAGCTGCAAACACATCAGAGAGCCTTCAACAACGTCGGTTTCCTAGGACGACAAAAGCAATTTCACATCCAATCTCTCTCTATGAGCTTGAGAGATTGCACCATGTTCATCAAGGTACCTGCATCACATTGTTATCCCGCTTTCAATAATTCACTGCTTCCGGCGCTTATACTACCATTGCCAAGAGTTACTAACAGATGCAGATGCACGATGATGAGAATATGCCTATTGAGGTACGTTTAGGGGATTTAGATCTTAAAACCGCCGCGGGCGGAAAGGAGCAATATTGGATGGGTATTGAAAGACGACTCATCCGGGAAGGATGGTACTTGGGGGACGGGAATAGCCAAAGCGAGAGCGAATGCGTCCTGCAAGGTTCTCGTATGGCCCTCTAGATCTGCCTTGTCCTTAAAGCGCGCATCTTAATTTCTCATACTGAGCGGATATATCCCTTCCAGTCAAACACAATTTCAACTTCCCGGCCATCTTTTAGTTCGGTTTGGTGTGATGTTCTCATATCGGATTATTGTGTTCTGATAATCAAGCACGTGTATGCGAGTTTTCGATGTGATACTTAGTACAGCACAAGAGAAAATCAATCTTATCTTGGTACCGGTTGTCGATCTACAACCAATCTAAATCCAACCTATTGGCCAGCGCAAGTGCATTTGTATGGGCAGGAAAAAGTAAGTGAATTCTTTGATCCTATACTTCCTAAAACGTCTTCGATCCCCTATCTAAAGGGGGACCATGCATCTCCACTCTTCTTACTGCAATGACTTAATAACGATGGATGAAAAATAACATCTATTGAGTATTTCATTCATACGATATGAGCACAAAGATAAGTAGGTATTCGATGTATGTTCAGGCGGATACATGTACAAGACATATTTCACCAAGTTACTCGAGCCTAAAAGTTGCTTTGGACGCTCTCCTTACCGAGTGGGATGCCAGCTGGTGACGTCATCCGACTTGGAAGCTTAAGTCCATACTCATAAATTTCCCCCCAAAGAACCTAAGCTGATATAAATTGCTTAAACAGGCAAGTAACTCGAATATCGCGTTTACACCCGCCCAGCTTCAACTAATTATAACAATTACAGGTCTCTTCTGTTGGAATAAAGGATTTATGCACTCGGGGATATCGGAAAGTTGGTGGTGTATGTCATCAAAGAGCCGAATTCCTAAGCAAGCCCTGCTACTAAGATCAGCATCTCCGTCAGAGATTTGCTACTATAGATGGCTGGTATGTTTGTATGGACCCTTTGAGGCATCCTTTATTTAGCAGGCTGATTCCCGAGAATAATATCACGGAGAGCTAATGCAGCTGAGCTGGCTTGTAGCTGAACTGAGTTGATGGAACACGGCGGGTATAAATAAGAGATTGAGGATAACTTTTTTCTATAGGCAGACACAGTGTACAACATGCACAAGTTAGTCCTTTAATTCAAGATCATATGTCAGCGCCTCCCAGCGGCCACCGTTGTTCCTCTTTATATTTGTTGGAGGGCACGGATGAGTAATGGGGGTGAGGGAAGTTCTACGATAGGAAATCTGGTAGTCTAGGAAATAGGTGTAACTGAAACCCGCCAGGCCCCTCCTTATATACATGGCTAAGGTCATATTGATGTCCTACATTACTCATGACATCTAATAATTCTTGAAAGCCTTAGCTTAATGCCCGAA
This sequence comes from Pseudotulostoma volvatum, assembly GCA_019804575.2. Taxonomy (NCBI): domain Eukaryota; kingdom Fungi; phylum Ascomycota; class Eurotiomycetes; order Eurotiales; family Elaphomycetaceae; genus Pseudotulostoma; species Pseudotulostoma volvatum. The sequence goes on from JAHQZX020001030.1 coordinate 9,409, forward strand.
AACGAAAGTCACCCTTAACTCGGTTCCCGGATCCCCGGAATTCAACTAACTCGGGTCCAAATGCGTTATAGGAGCTTTCCTTGCAACGGTTGTTACATAAATTTCCTTCTCCTGTAGCAATCAACTGAAAGCCTCAATATTCCTCTGCTGTTAACTCATAATCCAGCATCTCCAAATCCGATACTATATCAGGGAATAGTTATACACTTATTAGTAGCTATTTCATACCTACACTAGAGCCTGAATATATAGGTACCATGCGGAAGCACTATCATAATAGCATTATAACTCTACTTTTCGTTGTGGAACCTTCGGTCCCGGAGCGGCGAAGACCGGGCCCGCTTTGGCGTCGGCGGAGCAGTCGGGACGACCTCCTCCGGATGGTGAGATATATGTATTAATATTATTATCGCGTTCCATTTCAGGTTTGATCTATACGATCATTGGTTAACCGCTAGTGTGGGTAAAGTTATCGAGCCCTAATCTACGCGTAGTAAGTAGGCTAGATTTCCTTCAACAACAGACAGCCACTTGTGATGTAGCAGCACCTGCCGTCCCTTGGGTTGGGATGCCATCTTCTCAAAAACTCGACTGTACTACTGGCCGGTGTTGATCTAGTTCCGAACTCGTCAAGTAGGCTAATCGCCTTTGAAGTATAGCCGAGAGGAAGATTGGATAACTGAAATAAGAGATCACTGTTGAGATCATTAACCATAACACATGATTATAAAAGATACCTATTAGAGATTATTATTAATTATTTTCCTATAGTAAACATCTATGGTACCTAGTATCATATCTCCAAATCTAATCGAAATTCTGGGACTAGTACAGGCTTCCGAAATGGGATTCAACTATTCATTAAACGCCTCTTTGATCATACTGGGGAGCTCCCCCAGCTTGCTAAAGAGGAAGAAGGAGCCGACTACCACGCAAGCTTATTTATCGAGACATCTTGTCATTTATGTGCACGGGAGAGCGGAAAAAGATGTTAACTATAACATATGGAATTGCCAGGCACAGCTGCCACCTGATTGATGCGGGGACCTACGTTGTGGGTGGCATCAAATCAGGGCGCCGGTCGCTCCCATCGAAGGGGCTCTATCTAATCGCACCATTGAAGGGGCCCTATCTAAGGAGAAGAAGTAATGAGAAGCAGAGTGTGAATAGGGAGGTGGGAGGGCGAAACAAGGCGTATGCCACCGAGGAATCCGGCGCTACTGATGGCAATAACAATGGAAGGGATGATGAGGAATGAGAAAGAGACCGAGAGAAGGAAAAGGGAAGAGGCGTGAATGCACGGGCCACCGTAAAGCCAAATCATTCCATCGGGAACCGGTGGACCCAAAAATATCATACAGACAGTAGACGAGACAACTGCGGTTCGATGATACTGAATGCGGATATTGTATAGATTCTGACATACAAGGATCTAAAAATGCCAACTTCACACTTCGATTGTGAGTAGAATTTCTTCTACAGCTGCATGGTATGTAAAATAAGCCTTTTATGATGGCTCAGTATTTATAAAAAGCGTAGACGGACGATTTGCGACACATCCATCCATTCCTTTTCTTCTTCAACATGTTGGTCGGGTCTGAAATTCCCGGATCAGTAATATACGTGTGTTTTTAAAAGGCTAGGCAGGTACATGAAACACTTACGTCCGAGGAGAACAAAGCTGTGAAAGAGGAATATCGAGACAGTCGGACAACAACTAATACAAAAATTGCATGCCTCCTTCGGGAACATAGTGTTTTCGGTTATGGGCAGCACATGTCTAATGAGGAATGATTGTACTAGGGGAGAAAGATCAAGTCGCTTTCCTCCCAAAACGGGACATCAAACATATGGTTCATCATCAGCCTGAATGACCTCACTAATGAGATCCACATAAGCTGACTACATTCCGAGGCTAGAGTGGAAGAGAAGTAGAAGAACTCTTTCACAAGTTGCAGCGACGTATTACCAGTATGCAACACACTGTCCGAGATCCTGTTAGTGCAGCAATCTTTTTCCACAGAGAGCAACAGAGAGCGCCTTGTTATACCGGTTAATGCAGCTATAGCTCCGTGCCATGTGGAACAAGCCGTCCTTCGCGATATGGTTTCCACGAGGCCTTAAATCGGCAAAGCTCTGGTCCTCCAATAATATCGCGTTCGAAACTATACCTATAGACACTTTCCCAACACTCATACAATTTCGCTTCTGGCTTGTCACAGCTCCGGGCCTAGTTAATCTTGGAAAAGTATCGATGCTTTATCTTACCTCCATAAAAAAAGAATCAATATATTTACGCACCTGCTCCCTGTAGCCCTCATTCTCAGGCTTCGCCACATCGTCAAGCAAAGTGGGCAGGTGGATGTCGGCGTCCAACCACAAATGGCTAATGGAGGTGGAGAGCCTGCGTCCATTGGTTTCCACAGATGCAGAATAACAAGAAACCTTACCAAATATCGAATCCTGCCTAGTTCGCACGTGCTTCTCAAAAAATAAAGAGTCTCCGTGAATTTCCTCCCTACAAATTCGTCTCGACTTGCTATGGTCTACTACTACTCCACAACCTACTCCACAAAGCTGGATGCTCCACTGTGGAAACGCGCCGCTTCAATGAGGGCCGTTTCTGACAAGTCCACAATGGAGAAACACGTGAATAATCAGGTAAATAGCATTGAAATTGGTGAGGAGAAGCTCCAGCGCCGAAATGACAAGATGTAACAGTTTCTCGCTAGAACAGCAAATCAAAATACTTAGCGCTGGCGGATGGATCCAGGAGCTACGCGAAAAGGGAGACCATGCAGTCCCAGTTATGACGGGGCATGTTGTGGATGAAGTCCACAATACAAAATCCTGATTATGCTGCTGTTAGTTTCGAGTTGCAGTCTTCAAATCCTTTAACTAAACAAGTCAGCAAGACAGCGATTACCCTTCTGGCTTTATTTGTCCTGTGGGAGCAGTTTTGGGCCATCGACAAGCTTCAGGGACATACCCACCCGGATCCCAGTCTTCCTATGGTGAATACGGCATGGGTCGAACACCTAGAGCATCTCCCTAGCCGAATCAAAGCGGTCTACTCCAATATTAAGTTGCTTAGGCTATACAAACAGCTTTCTCTATCAAAGGAACTCGACAATAGATTTTCATCACAGCCACACCCGGAACAGCGGCGGCCGGGATCGGCGGCAATACGATCCAATCTGCCATAGGCCTTATGTTTAAGGACAGAGATGCCCAGGGGTAGGACAATATGCCACAGATCAGCGACGAAACTCGTAAGCAACGGTGGCTGCATCCTATTTACCAGAGACTTCCTCCAATTTGGCCCTGTCCAGGAAAAAGGATTGTTGAGTGACACCGCGAATGATAGGAAGGTGCAAAGGCGCTGGCAGCAACTGATGGCAAAGCGGCTCTGGGAAAAATATCCTTGAAGAGTAGAAAAGAGCGTAAGGAGCCTCTCCTACTCGGAATGCTAGAGCGGATACGAAATGGCCAACAAACGCAGGAAGATATGAATAAGCTTAATACCTGCTATGATCCAGGGCCGAAGAGCCATCATGTCGCTTAACAAGCACCGGTAAGATCCCAAAACAAGTACCTGGGTCTGAAAGTCGCGAACGGGTCCGAATTTGTAGCAATGGAGATCGTGCCGGACCCTAATGTTTAGGAGTGAGTATGCGGTTGAGAAAGGCTTATCCATCTTTTTCGGCCCGCCTTGCGGCATCTTGCTTCAATCTGATGCCGTGCGAGGTGTGAGGATACCCCACTTGCCACCAGACACAATCATGCTGCAGCAGAAACAGAAGCACGGGAAACATATATGCCTTGCCCTGTACGGAAAGCCGGGATTTGAAACGGAAGTGTCGGGACGAGGCCTGCCCTGTGTGCCTGGTTTCGTGCTGACAGACTACAAGTCGCAGTCACGGTCGATGGTAAGGGTGTTACTAGAATTGTATGGTGGAAAGGGTAGTGAGGAGACGGACAAATGCGAGATTATCACGTTTAGATATCACGATGTCGGGAATTCGATAAGGTCCGGCTGCTCCAACCGCTCTAAGGATTTCCTAGAACCGCGCATGTACCCGGACCTGATAGCCGGAAATGAACGTCTCAAAAGAGAATCAGACGACATAACGACTGAGGCGTTTGCAGCAAGGCACGCAGGAGCGGGTAGATACATATGTCAGCAAATATAAGTGGATTACATTGGTCATAGAAAGCTATATAGAAAACCAAAGTTGAAATAAAGGATACTTATCTTCATCCGGTCAGGCGTGGGGCCAGTGTAGATTAAGCAGCCAATTAAAATTTCTGACCAGAACAGGCATTTTACGTAAGATCCGGTGCAAGACCTTCCTAGAAGGCATCATAGTAGTATCATAGCTGTGTGATACGTACCTTTAACCAATCGACGCCTATGAAACATTAATAAAATATTTAATTCTCACCGAGAGGAACTAGTAACGACCAAATCACATTATTATAACTGCGTAAATCATTAAAGCTCAGATCTTCAGACCCAATAGTTATATTGTTTACAAGGCTGCGGAACACGAAACCGCTGATTTTGCAACGCACCCTAGAGCCGGGACAAATTATTTGACTGGCAAGCTCACATCCAACCGGATGTTGAAGCACCATGTCGACTGAAAATATTGAGATTATTCCCACCCCGTCACATTGCACGGCGGACTTCTGCCTCATTCCAGTGAGATGTGCCTCCTCTTTTGCTGCTTTTGATCACAGACTTTTGGTGCACCTTCTCTTCCCAATCTGTTAGTGATTTTTACATGGTAAACACAATAGTATATGGTATCAATTGGATTGTTCTTTTTAATAATATGGCAAATGCTAATACTTAGAACAGATTGGAACGTCTTCCGCTTCCATCTCCACCCAAATAGCCAATGTTCAGCGCTTGATCCAGAAGTCTGGCCTCAAATATGTCATGCACTCTGCTGGCACTACCCTCGGTAAGTAGTATGGCTTTTATGTTCACTACATTTAAGCCAGTATAATTTCATTTGCGGCTGAAAAGAAATCGTTCATTCCCTTTTCAATAATACATCGTACACTATGATGCAAGCAATATTTGAGGCTGATCAAAAGATACCTATCATGGTGGAAGGAACAGAAGGACCCTGGGATAAAGTTCACCAGGTAATTGGGCAAGCGCACACAATCTTACACCAACAAGGCATCGCCAGGATTCAGTCAGATATACGGGTTGGATCAAGGTTAGTCCTCACTCTGGCCTCACCTTTTACTAGTGTTGAGCTGTTCTATGCTTTAGAAGTTTTATGGCTTCTTTCCCTCATCGCGGGAAATCATCGGTAATATCCAATTCACTATTTTTGCATGTGCTGACAGGCCCTCACAGGACGGATAAACATCAGACTATAGAGGACAAGGTGGCAGTGGTGCAGAGATTGTTACAGGAGGAACGCCCCTAGCATCCTCTATAACTGCAAAATCATGCAGTATATGGTGTAAATAGCTACTATGGAGGAAGAGCAAACAACGAATTTTCATGAAAAATGAGGGAGGGATGCGTTCGCAACAGGCGCAACGACCCCAGGCGTAAAGGGTGCATCACAATAGGTCCAATAGCTCTAGCCCCTAGCCTTCTAGCTCACATTGGCAGAATTTCGGACGACAGCGACTGGAAAATCTGCAGGTTCGTGGGGTGCTGGCTCTCGCTTACTCCCACCGTATTGACCACACAGAGGTTCTCGGTATGGTTATCATTAGCTGCTACATTGATGGTAGCACTGTTGCAGGTTGCAAAGACTTTGCATGGGCTTCTGGAGGGCCCCCAGGTCTCGAGGGTTCGGTTTGAGGTCTCAAAGATTCGTCTTGGGGTCTCGATTGTTCGACCCGAGGTCTCTGAAGGTATCTTCAAAATGATGAAGCATCATAGCATCATAGACTCAAGGCTCGTTGCCTTGAGGTTCGTCTCGGTTTGACTCGAAGGCTGGAGGGCATTCTCACCGCAAAGGATGAAGCATCATAGCTTCCTAGACTCAAGGCTCGTTGCCTTTCCGATGTTGATCAAGGCTTCTTTGAGGTAGTAGGATTTAGGTGCGTTGGTGTAGCAAGCTATCTTCGACAGTGCGCAGGCTATCTCCGGATGCCTTCTCTTCAGGAGTCCATGTATGCGTTTCTTCTCGGTTTCAGTTCGCAAAATGGGTTCGTATTCTGATTGATATATTCCGCGGAGTATAGAGTTGATCGCTCACTGGTACTATAAGGCACCAGGGATCGGAGTATGTTTATCCGAACTCCATGCATGCAACTAGCACCAATCTAGAATGATAACTGATGTCGACATCAAGCCGTTGTAAAAGAGGGGAATGATTCCCCAGCCAAGACCGAATAACCTTTGTACTGACATGTGATACATGGCCATCAAATACCAGTTAATCGATATTCATCGTTGCCGCAGCGAGTTTCCGGCTCGAAACATTTCTCAGACAAAGCTTGTGGTCGGTTCATCCGTTACCTGACAGGGTGCCTGTCCCGACAGCACGGGAACCCCAAAGTGACATGAGCATCTCAAGTTTTTTGGCGCCGTTTTACCTTGAATTACCGAAGGTCCATTTCGATGTTCATTAAGTGATACACGCTTAATTAATAATACCCCCCGAACTGCGTCATATATACTTTCTTTTCCTCTGAAAATGACAATTTTGACCTTGTCAATGTACTTCATCCTAAAACCCTTTTCATCCATGTCATAGTGGGCTCTCTAGCTTTATATTGCATTTCTGTACTGCCGTGCTGTAACGGGTGGTGATACTAGTAGCCAGGGCTATTAGATGTGAGGAGGAATGCAATAGCTACTATGTGCACGCAGGATAAAGTATCCTTGTAGATGTAGATGCCAGCAATAGAATAATGTTCAAAACTAAAGCCTGCTTTCCCCCACTGCCACAGCAGAGGGGTTAGGTCTTATACTCATGCTGTTTACATTATGATTGACGTATGTCTGTATCCCAATCTTCTGTCATCCGATCCGTTATATGATATACGATTGACAAGGCGGCTACATATTTTCATTGACGTCATTGACTTATAGGTATAGGCATATCCAGCTGCATCGGGCGTTACACGTGCTATGCAACTAGAACCAATGCTGAAAAATCCCTGGGTCTTAAGCTTTTGCTCGTTGCTTGTCTAACCCGCATGAAATTTTGGTCCGCAATTTGGGTGCTTGCCCAGTGGGAGCCAAGGTTTTCCATATCGACCGTCTCTCCATAGTTCCACTGCTGTTGCACGACGTTATTCGATTCAAGTAGAAACTCTAACAACCAGCCCCGGATCGTTTCCTCAGCAACAGCTAATCGTTGCATAGCCTTGCTAGCTTTGGCGGCCTTCGAGACAGCACCGTGGATACGGCCGTGCAATGTTGAGTAGTTGATTCTGAATATGGTGTCACTTTTTTTATGGACAGCTCACCATTTGCTTCTCTCTGGCTTTATGCGCCTGGTCAATTCATTCGGCATTTGAGAGATTCGGGGGTGCTTCATGTTGTCTTCAAAGAGGCCAGCGTGGCTGTGTAGCCCATGCGAAAAGCCGATTTAGCTCTACCACGAGTACTTGGCAAAGGAAAAATCAATTGTCACCGAACTTGACTCACTTATTCTGCTCGGATGGGGGAACCACTACCTGTCTTTATATGGAAAGATGTTGATAGCCCCGTCGGCGCATCGGTATTTTAAATTGTTGTTGATACCAATTTTACGACACGTTGTTCCACAGCGGGCCTGTAACAATATATAAGAGGCTATAGTATACATGTAGAGCTAACTCTAGGGATTCGCATGATTATATTTACCCATTTATTGAGTGTCAAAATGGTGGAGATAACAGGGAAGTTGAAAATATTGACTTATCGCGTAAATGAGACAAATAATTGGCCGGATATGATCAGTTCTATTAACCAACCTAGGTTAGACCTAATTTTCTAAGTGCACTCTCATTGGTCTACCTCACGCGCAGGCAGCCTAATAACCCCATAACTAGCATAGCTTTTGAGTTCGCTAACATCGATCCTGCTTATCATAACATTTTCTATCAAAGCCTCTCTTGGCTAGTGAATTATGGCTACTAGCCAGGCTGCCAAAGCTATGAAAGCTTTAATTTCTATTCTGGAAAGGGCTGGCGTGACTGTGGGCTCCACCATGTTGAGCTCGTCCTCTTCCTTAGATCCTCTCCAGATTTACCGGGCCCATCTTGCCATACAGCTTGCACCGATTGTTGGGACAGACCCTTCGGTCATTTCTCGTGCAATACAACGAACTCAGACATCGGAGAGTGGCGACTTGGTCTTACCGATCCCAGCATTGAGGGTCAAGGAAAAGAGCCCAGACGAGCTCGCCCGGCTCATTCAAGAGAAGGTGGACTAATGCACTAGATTTCTACAAAACCTACTCATTCACTAACTTCCTGGTCTAGTTCTCAGGGACATTCCTAGTTGAAAAGCCAGTCGTTAAGGGCGTCTTTGTCCAGTTTTTCTTCAAACCAGAACCACTCTCTCAAATCGTACTTCCTCTGATTTTGGCAGAAGGGACCAGCTACGGATCCGATCTTAGCATTGGCCTCAATAACCCCAACGATCCGAGCGAAGGCCGTAAGAAGGTCATAGTGGAGTTTGGTTCTCCTAATATCGCTAAGCCCTTTCATGCCGGACACCTTCGGAGTACGATCATTGGTGGCTTCCTTGCAAACGTGTATGAACAAGCAGGTTGGGACGTGATACGCATGAATTACCTTGGTGATTGGGGCAAACAGTACGGTCTTCTAGCGGTTGGGTTCACCGAGTTTGGGAGTGAGGAAGCTCTCGAGCGAGACCCAATTAGTCATCTTTTCAATGTCTATGTCAAAATCAGTGCCATTAGCAAAAGTGAACAGGAGGTCATCAAGGAGCTCAAGGCTCAAATCACGGATGCAAGGGCCAAGAAGTGTGAGCTGTTAAATGAATTGGAATTGGAGGCCCAGTTAGAGAGGCTCGAATCTGGGTCGGTCGACGAAAGAGCAAGGCAACACTTTAAGCTCATGTGCAATAGCGATATTGACGCCATTAATTTGTGGAAAAAATTCAGAGACCTTAGCATCGCGAAGTATAAGGAAGCATTCTCCAGGCTTAACATTAAGTTTGATGTCTACACCGGGGAGTCGCAAGTTATGGAGACAAGCATGGAAGATGCAGCTAGGATCATGAAAGATAAGGGAATCTCCGAAGAATCTGACGGTGCTATCATTGCCGACTTGACAAAGTATTCTAAAAAACTAGGTAAGGCTATTGTTAGGAAAAAGGATGGGACGAGCATCTATCTCACCCGCGACATCGGTGCGGTCTTGGAAAGGCATGAAAAGTATCATTACGACAAAATGATCTACGTAATTGCTGCTCAGCAGGATCTACATATGGCTCAATTGATTAAAATAATTGAGCTCATGGGCGGAAAGGGCCTCGCAGAAAAGCTAGAACATGTTAGCTTTGGACTCGTCTTAGGTATGAGCACAAGAAGAGGGAATGTTAAGTTTCTAGACGATATTCTGCGAGACTGCGCTGAAAAGATGCACGAGGTGATGAGAGCAAATCTATCCAAATACAAGGAGCTGGAAAACCCTGAACGGACTGCTGATATCCTTGGTATTTCTGCTGTCCTGGTGCAAGATATGAACGCAAAGCGGTACGTGTCGAATACTTAACTTAAGATCCTATAACTAATTCCTTTTACCAGAATCAATAGCTATACTTTTGATATGGATCGAATGACGTCATTCGAAGGTGACACTGGTCCTTACCTTCAATATTCTCACGCTCGTTTATGTTCCATAATCCGCAAGGCGGATGTACCGGTTCAGAAGCTAGAGGAGGCCGATCTCTCATTATTAACCGAAAAACATGCTATTAACATCTTAATCAAGCTGGCGCAGTGGCCAGAGATCTTCCAAACAACCTACAAGACGCAAGAGCCAGTGACGGTCTTAACATATCTATGGAAGTTGACACATGCAATTAACTCAAGTTATGGCCATTTGAATGTGATCAAAAGTGAGCCAGCGGTAAAACTTGCACGACTTACATTGTACACCTGTTCTAGAGAAATTTTGGCCGGTGCAATGAAGCTGCTAGGCCTTACGCCTATTGAAAGGCAAGGACAAGACATTCCCAATAGCCATGATAGAATTTATGCTAACGATGTCACAGGATGTAAGGCTACGCTTATACATAGCCCCTGAATTCTAGATATTCAAAATCCCTACCTAGTAGAATAAAAGCAAATATAATTTGCTCATCTCGATTAACATTGCTACTGTAGTCACCTACAAAGGAGCTACGCAGCTCAAGCGTTAGTCTCGAAAATAATATTCAAGCGGATATTGAAACTTTTCTTGATGACTATCATTGACATTTACCTCAGTAGTCAACATTAGTCATGAAGGCAAATAAATTTGTCGATCCGCTAAAACAGCGTCCTATCCTCCCAATTGTAAAGGACCCGTTCTCTTGTCGAAGCAGCGTACATTGTTACACGGAACTACTCTCATATCCTTACAAAGAAAGGCAGCGATACCCACGATGCTTCCGGGCTGGTCTAAAATAGTCTTCGCCTTCTTCATCGAGTGCTGACTTTACCACTACACTACACGCCCAAAAGGCCTAATGGATGACCTGGCAGGTCATCCAGTCAGCGTACTATATGTTAGGTTCCCGACACATGTTTTGGTAAATGGTGCTATTGGTACTGTTAGGGAGATCTTTTAGAAGGCAGGCCAAGATCCCGCGTCCGACATGCCATGTGCTTATGGTAGGGCTTGATTCGTACGGTGGACCGATATTTTCGGACAATTCTGCCTCTTTTCTAGGCCGCCATGTGCCGATATTTGCATCTACACACACTCTTATGTTGGGAAAGGCCGGTGTTCAAGGACCCAGGTTCCTATATGGATTAGGTACGCCATTACAGTCTACAAAAGTCCGGAAATGACAAGGGATAAGATTGTTATTAGGCTGCCTAGCAAGAAAGACTTTGGGTTGGGACTTTCCTATGTTGCGATTTCACAGGGTGAAGTTGTCTGGTCTGCTTTTTGCTTTTCGAGGCAGGGTTTGATTATGAGAGGTTTGGTCACGCTATAAATGATAGAATGAAAGACGAGAATATAGACTCAGCCGTTCGTGGCAAGCAAATGATTGAATATATAAATGGACAGTTTTTTTTGTAACCGGGGTTCTCTGAAGTTCCATACCCGAACGCACGTGACGGGTCCATCTTATTCTAGCTAAGCCTGAAAGGGTCTAGGTGTACGGGCCAAATAACATTAGCCTTAGTGAATCTCAATAATAAGTAATGGTGTAATGTATAACTATGTAGTTCTATTATACTCTGATTGACCTTTTGGTCACCTATGCTGTAATAAGCTATATAGCATTTGGGGTGTCCGAAGCATGAATACCTATAATGTGTGATGATGATAGAGCATATTACGCTGGCATAGATCCCATCAATCGACTTTTGCTTGTAGAACAGTATAGATATTGACCATTTCGGCGAGAACAAACGAACAAGTCTGCCAAAGGTTGAGAGCCGATTCTTTCCCCTGAAGTCATCACCAGTGCGTTCATTGCTCTCCAGCCTCGAAGAACATGAGTATGAGTGGTATTAAGTACTCGCACTTGTACAGTAAGAACTCTGTGAAATTCACAGGCGGTTGCTGAGCGAACTGGCATCCAATTCAAGTGAGGAGACGCATGGTGAGGAACGAAGCAATCAAGTTCATCGGGATGAATAACAATCGACGTGCATCCAGTGTCATATGACATTGTCGTCAAATACACAATATCGGTGCCATTTGCGATGGCGGGGCAGCGTATCTCGATATCAATCTAAAGCGTTTTACAGTTGGCCTTATTAATATCAAACTTGTGGATTTCCTTCTGACGGCCAAGTGGAAAATGCAAATTCCGGTATGCATAACAACAACAGCAACAATAATAGTGGTGATACATTTACCTAACTCCTCAGTCATTAGTTTTCTTTACCTGGAACAGAGCCGAGTTGCCCTTTGTGGATACCTCTCCTCTGACCGAGCCGCCCACGTTAGGTGCAGCAGGAAGAAGTGGCTGAAGGATGGAGGGTTTGCGGCCTATCCTTGCAGATTATTCATGTATGCAGTACACAGGCCCTGTTAATTCTTGTCAGATAATGAGAATAAATATAAATTCACAAAGTTTACTGAATTCGGCCCAAAAGGAACGCTGATTTGGATCCCACTCGTTAACTTTTTCTCCCCCTTGGAAGTAGACGAGTTTGCTTGAACACAACTCCTTTTCAGGAAATGTCTTATGCCATTTGATTGCAGCATCAACATTGCGGACATTATCTTGTAGGCGGAGGAGTGGATCTTTGCGGATCTCTTCGAGATAATTAATTCTTTCAAGATGGGTTAGAGGCCATTTTCCAAATGGAAGCTTTCTGAGTGGAATATGCCCCCATTGTAACGCCTCTAGAATCAATGAAGTTAGCTTAGACTGCAATTTAAGTAAAAACAATCTTACTTTTACGTAGCTCCTGTACCTCCGGTTCTTTCATCGAACGCCTATCTACGATAGTGGCCTTAAGTAAAGGTCCCCACGGCGTAGATTCTACATTGTCCACGAAGGCACACCTGACATCATCGAGTAGAATGATCTCAGAACCAGATTCTTCAGACATGAAGAGCAGATCGGCGAGAGGACCAAGATAAGAAAAAAGGAATAAGATAGTGAAGTATCTATAAGTAGCTATAGTTTTGAGAGAACAGACACCGTCAGTCAACACTGGGAAGCAGAGGTGGGGTGGGCGTCACTGGATGGAGGCGCGAAGGTGTATATTTATGTAGCTATGCGGGCGAGCAACACCTCGCTTGCTCCACTATTGATTGCTTGGCCGCCACACAACCTCCCAGTGAGTCAGGCCAACCCCGGCCACCTCAGCCACACGGAACTAAGGTGCGACTTCAACTTCATTCCGTGCCACATGCCACCCCCCCCTTGGCGATATAGCTCCATTGATCTTAGGCAAGAATTATAATTTCCTAGGATCATAGAACTCTTAACGTAGGCAAGCGCTGCTGGCGTGCATACCGCTTACTGTGACACCAAAAGCGCTCAATATGGTTCAACTCTGTCAGCGTTCCACAGGAACTGCATCAATTGCAGGTGCTCTGGGACCGAAGGGACAAGAATGGTAACTGAACTAAGCAGGGAAATATTAAGCCAAGGAAGTTTATTGACAGGGCTTCTCTGTTATAATATGAGTCATGTATTCTCAGCTTCTACTATGTATTTTAAGATCAAGCATGTTGTATATAGCAACTCAGTGGTAGGACAGCCGTATAGCTAAAGTCCAATTACTGAGAGAATCTTATCTTCATTTATGATTCAGGGACCTGTCCGCTGACAAACTCGTAGTGATATTTAGGGTAAAACATTACCCTATGGATGCCATCTGTTCCCTCTAGCCTCTCTGCCAGTTCGGATTTCCGTGATGCAAAAGTCCGGTTGCCTGGAAAGCACTCGACGAGCGCAGCACTCTAGAATAAGTCGGTTTGTTAACTTTGAGGTCCACTGATTAAGCTGATAAAATAGCTAGCCTCCTGAAGTGCGTTTAGGAGGCAGCTGCTCACACTCCTCACATTTCCCCCTTTGCTTTAAGTTGATGGTGCAAGTAGAGCAATATCTCTAGGTACACACTTGCATCGGCTCTTTCGTTCGATACAGGAGTCATACGCTCTCTTGGACGTGCATGTGCTGTTATGGACCTTTTCCTCCCTGCAAGAATTACATACTACCCGCCTGATACAGATTTTGCAGGTGGCTATCTCCTGGCAGCGGCGGCATCTAGGTTTCGGGCACTCTAGACTAAGCCCTGTTGTCATATATTTCTCTCCCGCAAACCCCGTTCAATACCCTTTTGTACTTGTATCTGGTTCCCAGAAAGGTCTTTGTGGATTAGATGGCATCTCTTGGATGCGAATATTATTTCCATCGAAGAACCAGCTATTGCGAAGGAAAGCTGCTGTCCACCATTACCTTTATTTATTTTGTTCGCCCAGAGCGCATCTTCTAAATAGACGGAATGGCTGGTAGCTGTCAAGAAAAACACACTTCTTAGCGTCTTGCCACCTGTACCCGAGTCGACGAAGCCATCTTCTCGCTGTTTGGGCAAGGATGCCGACCCTTTTCTGGACCCCATCCGGCTTATTTTCACTTGTTTGTCCTCCAGCGATGATGGTGTCCTTGACGGTTCCAATATTCTGGCGGAGGTCTGGTCGATGTTGCTTGACGTATTCTAAGATAAATTGCGCATGGTTATACGAAGTTAGTCCTGTAGCATTGCTCACAATTACGTACAATGTTTAATTAATAACTTACCTTCACCTTGCGTTTTTATAAATTTCCTCGTTGTACGTAATATGTCCTCTTCGTTCATCCAGGATTCATTGCATGCATCTCGATGGTTTCTCTCAGGAATAACACGATGTGAAACCCCATTGCACAATGCTGTGCTGTTGTTTAACCCTTCTTGTTGCCTGCAGCAACCATAAATGCCAGTTCCCGTCGATTGGCACCTGGGAATAGCGTTCCGATTGCTTCGCATCCAAAGGAAGTTCAAGACCATCAATTGGCGCTGGTAAAAGTTCCCATTTTTTGGTATCATGGGGTCATGCCTCCCTCTTTGTTTTGCTTGTGATTCGACCAGCTGCTGGCCGCCTGGTCTCGTTCTTGGAGTTGTCTGGCTTTTATCTCTTATCAGGCTGGATGACTTTCTCCCCTTTCTAATTGCTCCTAACGTTGTTCCTTTGTGACTCCCGCTGCTCTCGGAACACGGGGTTGATAGAACAACACTGAGAAGCTTCTGCCTCAAGTTCTGCCCAACGTCTTTTCTAGCGGTATGTTGTCATTCCTGTTCCCTCTCCGTATGACTTCCGCAAATGGCTGCCTGCTCCAGGTGTATATTTCAATCGCAGCTTATCAGGGACTCTTGCGTCGCCGGTTCTCGGCTTCCACCTCGTCTACTTCTGACAACCCATCACTTGAGATACATTTATTTCCGTCTGATTCATCCGATTCGAGGTCGCCGTATAATGACGCATCACTATCATCGGGAAGGAATGGAGCGGCAGGAGGTAGGTTAGGAGCAGTCACAAGGGCCTCAGTAGCTTGACCATCCCCCTCGTTTGAATCATTTCTTGTTGATGCCATAGGCCCTAAATTGGACATTCTTGGCCGCAAAGCAGTTAACCTTATCCCCCATCTTGATTCACGCGTTTTCTGTAAGTGCCTTTTTTTGCTTGGATAGTCGCCCCATGGCTATTTGAACTCATGTAGATAAGTATGATGTGAAAAAAGTATAGTGATTCAAGTATAACCACTTATTGGGATATAGCGGGTACATCAGGCAGGTACATGCACGATGCCTCCTAATGTAGAGGTTACACAAGCTAATCATTTGTGGGTTAGCCCCACATTACTAATTATAGCATTATTAATATATTACTAAGCAACCGAATGTTACAGCACTCTTCTTGACGACCAATTTCTGGTGCGATTCTGAGCAGGCCGGCATGCTTGGCCAATCGAACGGTGGACTTTCTACTACATGTCGGACGTGTAGTAGATGCTGTTTCTGCATAATTGTAAGGACAGAGACAATATGGAGAAGCAAACTACACATACCTGCCTCGGAAAGTCGCCCAGGCTGAGACTAGGTGACACTCATCAATAGCAACAAGTCCGATCCGGTCTCGGAAGTCGACGTCACAGACTAACTCTAGGAACCAGTCCATCGCAACTTACTTGGATGACGTTACC
Organism: Pseudotulostoma volvatum; assembly: GCA_019804575.2. Lineage (NCBI taxonomy): Eukaryota > Fungi > Ascomycota > Eurotiomycetes > Eurotiales > Elaphomycetaceae > Pseudotulostoma > Pseudotulostoma volvatum. Next base: position 25,271 of record JAHQZX020001030.1, read on the forward strand.
ATATGCGTATATTTTCCTTGCCGAATCTTCGAGGCCTAAGTTTGCATGCCTTTCCTTCGTTTCGTTTCGTATCAGCCAGGGGCTTTAGAAGTTGTATATACAGTCACTTTCCATTTCAAGACTCTACCTGGGTAGCTACTAGCACAGAGAAATATTCAACTATCCAGCTTGCTCCTGGCGGTGTGCTGCCTTAAGCGGACTCCTGGGGATAATCTCAAAATCTACTATAAGCTCCGTGAGAGCACTCGTATGATTCGCATCATCTATATGAGGGTTTGTTTGCAATATCTCACGTTGAACATACTATGTAGACACGTTTTTATTTCACATACACATTATTTTTACTAGTTATAGCACCAGTGTCTTCTAGGCATTCCCAACGGCCGTTAACTCGATGATATCTTCATGTCTTGTGGTCACGGAAGAACAACGTAAGTGGACCCTGCCTATGATTGCCATGGCAAAGGATAAAGATATACTATGTAGAGATAGGCTCGACCTATGATATAGTTTAAAGTAAGATACCACCACCCAGCAGGTTGCCCCAGTTTCCACCGACCCAGATCCAATTTCCAATACTCGGATTGGCGCCATTCCTAACTTGATTCACCAAATCAGTCAAGCCCTTAGGCCTTCTCGAGCTAGAATGGGTACTATCATCCAGATTAGTACGCGGAATTCTCTTGCGACCAACCGGCATAGTGACATTGTTCAACCAGTCGACTGTGTCGATTGCAGGGCCCCTATCGACAAAGTCAACCAGGATAAATGTAGGCTGCCTGCCCGAATATTGACTTTTGCATTCGGCGGCAGCGTCACCGAGATTGCCCAGCTTCCCTATCGGTGCATTGGTCACGTCTACGGCAGACACATCAGGAGTTTGGATGCCGAAGCCCTCGGTTGTATCAAGGAAATGATTCATGAATGGGAGACGATTAGAAGAGAGAGCAGTGGGAATATCATTCTCAATACTTCTAGGACGGTGAGGTTGACAAGAAAATCTAGAAGCCGAAGTAACATCATAATTATTTTCAAAAATGTATGTGAATTCATCCATGAGGTATGGCGCATCGGTGTTGGAAGAAAGAGAAGCGACGAAGACCACCACTCGGGTTCCAGCATCAATCATCTCTTGAAGTGTAGGCCATGTATTGGGGGCGGCACCTGACGTGCTTGGGATATAGGTAAACTTGACGAAATCTGCAGCCATGAATACCGCGCCCAGTTTGGAAGCAGTCGCGTCGTCGGAGTTCACCAAGACAATAGTGATGACTATATTTATTCATGTCAGTATAGTCCTTGCGAAGAGCAAATAATCAATCGGCGTTCACCTTCATGGGGGTTTTTTTCCAGCCAGATTCCGATCTCCCTCAGCCAAGATTCCAGCGTTCCAGCATCCAGCAATTGGCAACTGGTGTGGCATAGATGCCATGCTCCATTGCCCACCTTGTGAACCTGGGCTGTCAATAACCGAACGCCAGCAGATAGTTGGACCGTGGTGTTATAAAACCTTCCCGTGTTCAGCATTCTGTCAGCTGGGCATGCGTAAGGTTCTAATGTGAAACTCACTGGTTTCCTGATGTCGAGTACGCAGTTGATGCATCCCTTAGGAAAGGGCTGTCGTGAGCTCCCAAATGGGTGATTTCTCCATATGACTTGGAGCATAAACTAGGGGAATTGTTGCAAGCGATTATTATTTCGCGAGGTGCCGGCACCATCGCAGTCGTCGAAGGAAGGAGGACAAAAGGAAGGAGGTTCAGCATGAACATGACGGCACGTCAAGCAGTCGATGGCTTTCGGTCACTTAAGTAGTTTGGAGCTTCGCCCAAAAATTCAATTCTCATTTTATAGCAGAGGAAGGCAAACGATGAAAACAACATCGATTACTCTTCAATATGACCATTCAGTAGGATAGATGACATTTGAGGATTTGAGTAGGTCGGACTGCTAAAAGAGCCTAAAATAGGCCAAGCAAGGAGCCTGCAAAGGAAGTGATGAACCAGTAGCATTAAGAAGAAGGATGGAAACTCCCGTTGCAGAATTCCCTACGGCTCTTTGGGAAGCCGCGGAGGGTGAAGCATTCCATATATGTATTCCCTTCATCCACGGAACTTCCCAAGTAGTTTATCGAACCCAGGAAACAAATTAACTACTACCTAGACATAGTGGACCTATTCTTCTAAGCATGGCTGGCCGGAATGGGGGAGATGATCGAATTGCAGGCTAAATAAATTCTTTCAACATCGCTGTGACGACAACGGTGTAAAGATCGCACCCAAGGATGAGGATATATGCCCTAATTAGCAGTCATTATTGTACCTGCAGTGGCATTAAAGGGTTTTATTTATCATATGACTGCACTAACTTAGAGCGAAATTCAACATGTAAATTTAGCAGGGTTCGAACATGTGATAGAAGAAGGCATATGCTAGGTATCGTATCATATACGTATTCTATACCTACCTAAACTTTAGTGGTTAAGGTATGTAACTCATCGGTGGTATCATATAATAGTGTAAGTATAGAAATGTAAGTCAATGGATTTGTCTCTAGGAACCCAGCAGCTAATGCTTTCATTGTGGTGATCATTGTATGAATTCTAGAATATATCGGATATATCATACATACATATACTCATACAGGGAATCTGGCGGCCGTGTTCGAAAATCGTGACGCCCAAGTCATGCTGACTCGAGTTCTTCGACATGACATTCCAGTGCTAGGCAGGTTCACCAATCCTTCTAGGTCGTGTTTTTCCTGTCCATCAAAGAGAGAAGGTCCCCAGACCGTGAGTAAATCCCCGACAACCTGATTTACATCGTACGGATTTTCCTGCCGAAGACGTCTGTTCCAGGGCCGAGCAGAATACCGAGGGAGCCCGAAGAGCACTCTCAGGCGCTGCCGGCACGCTCTGCGAACTAGACTGTCCCAAATCCAGACACCTCTTTCCCGAAGTTGACGGAGAAGAACTAGACCACGAACCCAAGGCACAAGATTGCCCCCACCCGTACCGAAGGGGTTATATATCTTGGAACCGCCCTCCATCACGGGCCGTAATTTGAAACCCCACGCAACAATGGCCATCTGCATTTGTGGATCGAAGACGCGGCGGAGGACGCCTCTGTACTGTGCCAACGGTGTGCCGGGTCGTGTGCTATTTCCTATCGTAAGAGCAGGCAAGGCGGGTTTGCTTCCCATCGTCGAGCCCTTATTCACTGAGTAATGGCAGGCAAGCCAGAGACAAAGATTGTGAAGCTCCTCCCAGCGATTAGTCATCCCTAAACGTTTCAATGCTTCCACCCACAAGTCGGGGGGAACAGCGCCTCCATGGCTCGCAACTTGCTGTAGAGTTCGGATCAGGAAGGCTTCTTCATTCACAGGATGGCTGCGACGCCTCGGAAGAGGAGGAGATCCCTTGGTACGAGGCGTCAAAATGCGTTCAACCATGAAAGTAATGCTATCTCTTGAAAGAGGTTTTCCAAGTCGACTCATCCTTTCTACTACCTTAGAGGCCGCATCCCAGTCCTCTATTGCTATGTGCTTTCGAAAATTAATGTTGTGTAGTCCGTGATCCTCGCCAGAAACTTCTCCGAGGATTGCCAGCGTCATGCTGTACTGGCGCCAATCTCGAGTAGTATAGTACGACACGAGGAGGGATTCCTGCAAACTTGCATCCTCGAGCACTTCTGGATGCTGGTCACTGTGGAGGAGATCCTGTAGGAGGATCTCCCGACTCTCCAAAGCCCATTTCCGCACGAGCCTTGAGAATAGCGAATCACCGATTGAAATGCCGGCTTGTCGGAGAGCCTCAATTTTATTCACAATATCACTTGAGCCTTGAGCGCGTAGTGCCATTTCCCTAAGAGAGAGAGGCCCAATGGCAGGGACACCGAACATCCGTAAACCACTCAGGATCATATCGAAAGTGAGAGCATTTGTGGCGAAGAGTCGCGCCCCGAATTCGTCTTTGAACGGTTTCTCTTTTGGCCATACATCCTTTTCTTTCCCTTCCGTTTCTCTCCCTTCTACTCTTGGCGTTAGATCACTGCAGTCTCCAAGTTGAGGGGTGAAAGTCTTGAAGTTTTCCTTGCAAAACATTCGGAGGTCGCTTCCGACTTTCCGGACATTATCCGTCATTTTCTTATTATTCCACGGTATATAACTTTCCGTATATTCGAGCAAAGGTTTCACATCTTCGAAACTAGGAGGAGTGTCCCGTCGTTTGATGAGGAAATCGTGCATGAAAAGAGCATCCATTGGTCGACCTCTCTCCATAAGCGTTGAGATGACAACTTTATATATTTTGTGGTCATCATTTGAGCGACACATGGCTTTAAAGGCCTCCAACCCAGCACGGGAGGCTCGAAGGGGCTTCTCCGTTGCTAGCAGACAATCCGTAGGCCGAGGGGTACAAGATAGAGCTGCCTCAAGAACTCGACTGATATCATTCGGATGCGATAAATGAGGATCCTGGAGTTTGTAATGCCATTGAACGGCCTGTGAGGGTAATCCACGATTCAAAAACCCCCCAACAACTGCTTCGTGAAATTTGGGCCATCTCCGTCCCGTTCTTTGCCAAAGCTGCGCTGCGTAGTCCGTGACATCGTTCAGTAGCCATTCTCGCTGTAACCCAGCATCAATGAAACTCTGCCAAAAAAAATTTGCTCGTTCCGCTGTTGTAGGGAGGTCCACATCATCGACCCTATGAGTAAGCCCTTCCCAAATATCTAATGTGCCTTTTTCCCCATGGTGACGTTGGCGGTACCGGAGAAGCTCCTCCCACAATGTGAAATCGTGCCTCCGGTGGGGATCATCAACCAACCTGCTACCAATATCGTTTAAATGACCCACGTTAGACTCATACTCCAGTTTCTCGGGGTCTAAGGTCCATGAGATTATACAGTCGTCGGTCGGTAGGAGTAAATGTGGCTCAATTTTTACCATGATGGTAGGTGTTTCCTCACCGCGAGGAACAACATCGTGGCCATGGAGCTTAAGTGACGGATCTTGTCTTGTTTCAGTCGTCCGACTAGGAAGTTCATTTTCGGGTCCCAACCGCGATTGCGCTAGATGTATTACTGCCTTCTGTTGCGTGTGCCGTCGTTGGCATCTTAAGCATAGGTTACCGTAGCCTAATTTCCCAATGTCGAGAGAATCTGGATCTGAAATGATGAGATCATCCAAAATGCGGATCGCTGATGGCCTCTTTAAAAGCCGTAAAAGAGCTGGGCGCATTGAGCCCTAAAAAACAAGGTAAGATAGTTGTGGCTTTGGACGGGCAAGCATTCTAAAACGATGTAGATATTGCCATTATTCATTTCATCAACAGACGTGAAAGGATTCTACTACTAGCAGGATCCTCATTGAACGTATGATAAGCAAGATGCGATATACATACAGTCCTGCCGATTGCCAATCGCGATGTGCCACTCATCTCATATCATGGTATGATGTATCAGAGTACAGTACCTATATTAGGTAATTGACTAATCCGGCTAGGACTCAGTGGGCTAATATGGACCTCGTCCTTCCATGAGAAAGAACTCTGGGAATGCGATCTCGTAGGATGATGACCCGCAACACCAATTCATTACCATTGACATAAAAGGCTCCATATCTTCACCCTCACAACTCTCAGGGATGGTTTCTCGCACTCTTCCGAGACTCGCTGGGTAAGTCCTGTCGTTATAATCCGCCCCGCGATGCTGGGATGGAAGTAGTTACCTACTACTTGATCCGATTCGTTTGCTCAATTAAATAGCCGTTGTTTTGTATCATACCTAAGAAGAGAAAGAGATGTTGACGGATTCTTTTGGCTTGTAGTTTCGTCCACCGCGTGAACCGCGTTCCTTATTATCAGCGCCTCTTTCAGCAGCATGATGGCAAGCGTCAATGGTGGAAGGTCAGATCTTTTGACTTGGGTGCTCTATCTTTCTTTCCCTGACTTTCTTCTTTGCAACTTATAGACTGCTCGGAGTCCTTATTTCATCTACCCATACTTGTTCTTGCTTTGGGGCAGCGGAATCGGTAAGCATCTCAAGGCTCAGTCTCCCGCCTTACGCATATCTAGCTGACCGTTTTATTCTCTTACCTTACCTTACAGCTACCACCTACGCCATGGGCCGTTTAGTCATGGTGAGTCCTAGCGCTTCCGTTATCTTACGACTTCCCTTTCTTTTTCACTTGCTGTCGCCCCCTCGTCATTTCTTCGACGATTCAATGATTGCGCTTGAACCTGCCGAACTAGATGCTAACCATTTGATTAGAGCCATAAGACCTGGTTTGGGAAGGATTGATCAGCTTTAAGTTGCTTTGCATCCCATGTGCCCCGGAACAGAATCTCCATCAACGTCCTTGGATTGTGTTTTATTGTCAGCAGAGATCCTGCTCGGAGAGTTTAGTGACATTGTGTACATAGAATGAGGAAAGGGCGATAGCAAGAGAAGAAACCCGAGCCTTTATTTAGACCTTTCTTACGTCCCGCTTGTCACTTCATCAAATTCCCGGGAGAACACGACTTTACTTACTCATGCTGTGGAGGGGTAAAGATAATGAAAATTTCAATAAAAGAGACAGGAAAGAGTTTCACGCTCGCCGACTGACTTTCTTCACCATTTTCCTTTGTTCCCTTTCCTTCTCCCGATCTAGGTACTTCCGTTGCTCTTCCGCGCTCATGTTCCGCAGGGTCCGATCACGCTCCTCTTTCTTGATCTTCTCTGCTGTAAGTCTGCGTTCTTCTGTCTTCTCCTCCTCGTCAGCCCGGCGAAGGCGTCTGATTTCCTCTTCGCGGCTACTGCGCAATTTACGCATCACCTCAGGTCGAAAATGCGCTGATGACACCAGCACATCGGGAAGGCGGAGAAAAAGGTGGAACAAATAGATTGTGGAAGAGTACCCCGCAGGAGAAGAAGGTAGACGGATAGAGAGCTGAAGACGCTTTCTCGGAATAGTCTCCTCAATCCTACACAAGCTGGAAGTTAGAGTAAAAACGTAAAAATTAACTCGCCATCGACCTACTTTGTGGGCTTGTCAAAAGGCTGATCTGTGACAATGAGATACTCAAACGCGTCGCCTGCCTGTTCAACAGCCTTGACAAGTTCTGGGGAGAGGAGGGTATCCGTGATCTCGGCACTCTCTGTCATGACTGTTGTCCAGATTGGGAGTTTTGCGTTTTCCTTTTCGGCTGTTATCGAGGCATCATAACGTTTCTGGCGAAACTGCCGCATGCAGTTCTTGTGCACGATAGCCCAGATGAAACCATCGTAGGCAGAGTTTGCAACCTTCAGGGAGCTAGAATTGCCAGCAACAGTAGGGACAAGCTCTTTTTCCTTCCCATCGAATGTGTATGCCGCCGCCTCAAATCTGTCGGCCTGCATGGACCAGCCCTCAAAGAAGAGGCTGAGGATGAAGTCGGTCAAAAACATTGCAACATTATACCGCTTGAGCAGCTTAATAGAGACGTCAAGGAAGGCTACATTCTGCCTGCCCGTTGCGTAGGACTGGAACTCTTGAGCCGACTTCTCCTTCAGTATGCTCTCGGGCGCCGTGATTCCCTGAGGACTTGCAGCCGTTTTCTTGGGGATACCGCCGTATCCAATCACTGCGAATTCGCTTTGGAGGGCTGGAAGATGGGCCACAGCCCATTCCTTCGCTCTCTTCTTGTTCCAGCGTATTCCCCAGAAGTGAAATGCTAGAATGAGGAGTATGAATGGGAAAACAATCCCCTCCTGTAGAAAATCCTTGGGAGTTGTGCGTTCCCATACCCGGTACCATTTTGTGTAAGGCGCTGGTGAGGAGCCAGGGACTCCGGGTGCATGCGACGCGATGGGAGGAATGGGAGAAACGGATGGATTCGGAACAACGGGAAAGTCTGCAAAATCTATAATACCAGAGCAAAGAGGTCAATGAGCACATTGAGTTCTGAGAAACAATTGGGTTTTGGTGGGAGCTGACGACTTACCATCTTCGGCTTTTGGTGGCACGTTGGATGGTGATGCACCGCCGAACACATTCTTCAGTAAATGCGCCATTAGGGGGAAAAAGATGGGGTAGACAAGTTTCCTTGCACCACCGCTAAAAAAGATAGCATAGAATGGTCCTGGATAGAGCAGGAGAGAATATATATGTAGGAAAAGAAACGGCCTCGAAAGTGAAATCAGCTAGTTAAAAAAGCTATGATAGTCCGAAGCTCAATCATGACATTCTTCGGGGACATTCCTATGATAGTAATGTGCATCCACACCATAAAGGATCTTTACTATATGGAACTTGGTCACATATATATATATATATATATATAAAAGAAGAGAATTACAATGATATAATATAAATATACAACTATGATAGTAACTAGACTGTCATGTGATAATCGACGCTGGAACGATTCCGGTTAACCAGTTAAACCATGAATGAAGGCCAGACTACTCCACCCCATAATCGCGATTTCTACTTGCTCTTGTCTCCGAGTCGAGGAAGGATATCCCGGGCCGTCATTGGAAGAATGTAACCCAGCCAATCGTGGAGCCAGAGCGAATGAGCAGTGAATTAATGGCCCAGCCTACTACACAATGCAGTCCGCAACTTTTAGCACTAATTAAGGCTTCCTGAGGGTCAAAGTGATGCCTTTCTCTCCTGGCGTCGAAGCCTCGAGAAGCAGTAAGTCGGTCAAGTTAGGAAGGTGGCTCAACCTACCTCAATGCGACTGAATGAAGAGTTTTCACGCACACCCGTCTAGCGTTCAGTGGGTCGAAGATGAGGATTCCTGTTGAACGTCGACTATAGGTCAAGTTTCCGAGTGCTCAACAAGCGCAAATGTATGGGTTTAGCTTATTAACAAATCTAGTCTAACTTTCGATTGAAGTTAATTTAAGTGTTAAGTACAAGGAAAGGAAAAGAATGAGAGATGTTATTTACGAAATTAATAATAAGGGTTGTTGGATTGTCAATTAACGCATCGGGAATCCTGTTTTAGGCACATACAAATACACAGTATCGACTCGGAATCACCAAATAATGAGACGATAGGATGGTATCTAAGAGAAACAAAGGATGCTTGGGACATAATAATACAAGTAAAACAGCAGGGTCATACCGAGAAGGATTAAAAGGAAAGAAAAAGACCCCAAGACATAGCATCATAACAGTCGTTAATTTTGGAGCCTGGTTAAAGGGGCGATTGGTATTTTCGAGCTGTATCTCGCACACGCAGCACGCACTCATTGGCCATAAGCTGGAGGTGGTAATTCCTCTCGGCTGCGACTCTCGAAGTAGCTACTGTATTGATTCAAGGTTGATGACTTCTCTTCTTGAATGCGCCGTGCGATTTCACCGGCGATCTTCATAACCAGGGCTTGCTCTAATATACTGCTATTCTGCGGCACACTCGTGAAAGACTCTGGACGATAGTGTGCAAAGGCCGGGAATACACCGTTCTCGCGCTTTTCCGAAGTGTATGGAGGTTCTGCAGTTTGAAACCCACTTCGAGGTGGGGCTGCTGGTTCTGTGGGCTGCGCGGATTGCGGATATTCCGTTGCATCCCCAATTAGAGGGGTAGACGGGCCATCCATGGACTCTCTAGCGAGGATTGCTCGGTTTGGGACGACCGACCCCGTTTGTTTGGGAACAACACAGCTCATTCTTCGCCTCTCATGGATGGTGGGCAGTTTCATAGTTCTCTCAGGAGATGAAGGAGGAGTCACCGGATCATCGGTCTTCTCCTCAGAAACTTGTGGCGGCGAAGAATATACGGTCGGAGTGCTTGTCGTGTCCGTGAAGGCACTTTCACCGCTTATGCTCTCAACATCAGAAGTCTTGGGTTGGCGCAAGTCCACCACACGCTTCCTTCGTTTTCTCGAGTGCGCCTTAGAGTGCCGACCGGCACCCAAGCTCAAGCCAGAGCCATTGAAGCTGTGGGTCGACGTTGAACTTCGGCTGTGCATCGACACCATGCTAGCAGTGTCATGAAATCCAAAGATGCTGTACACTTGGGAGTGGTTTCGAGACAGTGAAGGGCTAATAGGAGAAGCCACTGCTGTTGGACCTTCGGCTTGATCGAACTGACCCGTCCATGCTCGATACACAACCTCTTGGATCGAAGGGGTGAATAGCGACAATGTACGTTGCGAATCCGTCAGTGCAGCAAGCCGCAGCAAATTTTTCCGAGAAAACAAGGAATGTATTTCAACACCAGAGTCCAACGATAGCGATGCGATCTCTGACGGACTCAAGGGGCGGCCTAGGGAATCCACTGGGTCCTGTGGAGGGCTAGCCAAGGGATCCTGGCTCACGCTACCAAGAGAGGCATGGTTTCCTCTGCTCTGCTCGTTGTCGGAACGGGCGGAATACTCTGGTACCCATAACCTCAAGGAGAGACGATGAATGATTGCCGGCAGTTCATCCACGACAAGAACTCGAAGTTGTCCTTCAATTTCCTTCTGCAGGTAATCTCGTACAAACGGTATCGAGTCAAAGGTTGATGACACTTTGAGGGATTCAAGGGGATCATTCCTAAAGACAACTGTAATGCCTTTCTGTTTTGAGAACACCAATATGATGAAGCCGGAAAGTCTGAAGTCGGAGAGCGTGATCTGGAGGGGAATAGTCAAGCCGCTCCTAAGGGTCGTAAGTAAGTGAGTTAGGACCGAACTACCACGTTCACTTACGCTGCTGCGAGAGGCTTTGGAGACGAGAAAGTCGGTCTTGTCAGCAAATATGTATTCAATGGGTTGGCCTGTACTCGAGTCCTGAGGGTGAGATAGGCATCTCCGGCATATGACATCTTGAAGATGCCGCGAAAACGATCCTCAGCCAAGTCACCAATCTCAAGGATCTCCAGTTCGGGTGGAATAGAGCCCAGGTTTAGCTCTGTCACAATGATGTCGTCAACAATGATCGGGGGCTTAGGTGATTTATTGAGAGCGACAGTCAACAAATCCTGGGCGCGGGTATAGAAACCCGCGTCCGCCATGAGCGGCGACCAGTTGAAGTTGAAGGCCATCTCTGAACATCGAGAGAGAGCTTAAGAGAGGCGATTTGTAATAAGATGCAGCCGTTGATGGAAATTTTAATATTGCCAGGTAGACATTGAATGAAATCAGGTAGAATCCTTCGTTATACGGGAAGTAAGTGAATCTGCATCTACGAAAAATTTTCTTTTTTTTCCTTTGATATGGAAAATAAAATGTCGGGTGTGGAAGGTCAACACAGACTCCACACCGGCAAGAATCAACGCCTTCGTAAAGGATCAAGTAGGTAATGACATCAGAGAACTTCCAGGAAGGGGAGAATCCATCAGAACGGTATGATATGAGGGTATTTTTCAACCTTCAGAGGAAGCAAAGAAGATGATAAAGGAGCGGGAGAGGCAGGAGACGGATGAGCGAAGTGCCGATCGAAGGTTCCGAATTCGACACCGGCGGGTACCATGAGAGACTATACCTAATATGTATAGGTATCCCATGATATTCTGGTCAAGTGATAATATATATAATATAACTTATCTATATATAATAATATAATAATAAAACAATCAGTATCATATGAACAAGCCTTCAGATAGGTTAGGTACACAGTGAACCGTATGATACACATCTGGACTCGCCATAGAATATCGAATTTGTTATCTGTGTACAGTGCAGCTGGTACTACGATATCACGGCGGTCGGTCTAAAATAGTACTAGCATACTATGATAGTATACTCGCTTGCCTTAAGTAATAACGCCGTAGTTCATTCAAATTTGTACGGCATCTATCATATTACACTCCTGTCAGGCCCCGAGATGAGGTGATATGAATCTCGGGAACATCCATTCCAAAAAACTTCTAATCATATGATATAACAATCAGATCTATCATACTACATATCAAACTACTAGGAAGCACCCAAATTATTCCTCATTTTTTTTGAATGGTCATACTCGCGGGATTGCCCCGTCAAGCTAGGCACTAATAAGTTAGTGTCTCTGATTATGCTATCCTTGTCGGCTGTTTGCTGTAGCAACAGCGGCATTATGCCACTTATGGAAATCTATCAACAACTGGACCAATGACAAACAGCTTCAGCTTCTCATAACTGAAAGGAGCCCGCACAAGATTCCGATGCTGAGTGTTTGTTTGTTCGTATAGGGAAATTGACCTGACCGAATCCCCGTCCTGTCGATATATATATTGCAGCTGGGTCCTTTCGTGACATGCCTACTAGTATGATAGTAACTAGTTGCTAGAACAAAACGTATACAGTGAGGTTATCGTCGGCAGTCTAACGAGTCTCATTTTCGCTTTCAAAAACACATTATGCGAAACGCTGCACAGAGAAGAGTCTATGGCAAGAGAAAGGCCAATGCACCAAGGCCAGTTTTTGTCGATGGAAGTCCATATAACGTCATAACCGGAGATGTAAGTGAGCTGCGCTCGGTAGATGCAACGTTGGCGGAAGTGGAGGCAAAATTAGAAGCCATCAAAATTGAACAATACATCGCAGGCGACGAAGAAGATATTAGACAATCGACCACGCGAAAGGATGATAGGCGGATGGTTGCCGATGAACTTCAGGACTTATTGCGGGAAGCTCGGGATAATGGGTCGTCTCCCCGAGATGCGAAAATTTCAGAGAAACCGGATTTGCAAGCAAATAAGACGTTGGCCAGTTTTGGTGGCACATCGGGTGGAGACACGAACAGAACGTCGAGAAGACGGAGCAGACCAAAACCACGACGATCATCAGGTTGTATCAACGATGAGAAAACCAACTCCTATGTCCGCCGAATCCTAGATGAATGTGTATCACCTGCCTCCCGAAAGGTTCAGAAATTCAGTTCATGGGCTGCGCGATCAAAAAGTGCATTCGATGTCATGAAGATCGCCGAAGGTTCCTATGGTGAGGTCTACAAACTTCGCATTCGGGAAGATGCGTGCAAGCGGAACTTCTCAAGATCAAAACTCGCGAAGCTACGAGCGTACGGGGAAGGCGTCTTCAAGATTGTTCCCCTTCGAGCCCAGAGTGGGCCCGGCTCCAGAAAGTTCACGAGTGTTGAGGAAATCGTCGCAGAAGTCAAGCTATTGAAACTCCTTGACCCGATCCCCGGCTTCGCCAGGTTCAGAGAGATACACGTTGTGCAAGGTCGATTCTCAGAATTATTTCAAACCGCTTGGATGGAATACAAGAACGCCAAGGACGACTGTTGGAACCCGAACCCGGCAAATAAGAGGGTGTATCCCAGTACGCAATTATGGGCAATATTGGAGATGGATGACGCGGGCTGTGAACTTGAGAAATTCTCATGGTCGTCCACTTTCCAGATCTACGACATCTTCTGGGGTGTTGCAATGGCTCTTGCAAGGGCGGAAGAGTACGCGATGTTCGAAGTAAGCTTCCCTCTATTATGGTTCGACGGGAATAAAATATATATTAAATATATGATACAGCATAGGGATCTCCATCTCGGGAACATTTGCCTGAAATCCACTAGGCCGGACGGTTGTATGGATCCACCACATTCTCTCGACATTTGTAAAATTTTGAAGGACTCAAGTGGGTTCGGGATCAGCTTGCTTGAGACGACTATTATCGACTATTCACTCTCTCGCGCAACACTTCGAACCAATCACTGCTCCAATCGAATTGTAGAAGTTGCTTCATCTGATCTTGATGGCAAGCAGATCTTCGGCGCAATTGGCCAGGACGATGATGAAATTTTCCTCCGAGATACTTATAGATCGTACGACTTTTACCCCCCCCCCCCAACCATTTCTCAGCATATTATTGGGCCCCGAATCATCTGCTGATCGGTTATAGTATGCGTAGTCAAATATATACAGGTTCCCCTCTGGGACAAACCCAACCCTCATCCTCCCCCGGGGTTTGGTCGGAATACACGCCAAAGACGAACCTCATCTGGTTATTTTTCCTCCTCAAGAACTTGCTGAAGCACAAAAAGCCTGAACGTGATGCCTGTCAGCTACCACGACCTCCACCAAAAAGGGACCCTCTTCAGCCATGCCCCGCCAGCAAAACTAACATTCAGAAACATAAGCCATTGTCATCGAAATCGGGTTTCCCTGCCATGATCCCTCCTTCAGAAGATACAAAAGAACTGACTCAGCTGGTCGCTAAATTGAAACAGGAGCTCTCAGATCGCCTGAATGAAGTTCTCCACCTCCTTGACTTTGAATCCGGCCGCGAGGACATGTGTTGCGCCGCTGATTTGGTAGCCTATGCCATCGATTCGAACTGGCTGGATGAGGATGACTTCTTGCTCTCATAATCCTTTTTCGTCCTCGCCTTCCCCTTTCCTTGGAGCCTTTTTATCCCCGTTTACTCTTCTTACTTTCTTGGCCTTGATTTTAGCAATGCCGTTCTATGCGAAATCGCCGAAAAGCATCTTAAATGGAGTCTATTTAGTTTCTTCTTCTTGACTTGGGTGTGTGTATTCTAGGAACTGGACAACTTGTTTCTCATCTTTTAAAGAGCCAGCTCGCGGATAGCTTATACGTTTCTTTTATTTTTATTTTATTTTTATTAAATATGTTGAAAAGGAAGAAGAAGATCGTGTCATTCGCTCTCTTTTTTTTCCTCCTATGTCTTCCTTGCGGGTGTATCGACAAGATTACCCGCATAATATTGTATTGAAATGACAGGATTTGGTTCGAATGAAGGCTGGCTGCCGATTTCGATCACAAAAGTAGAGTTTTGACACCATTTGGTGATTATTAAATATCAACATTCTCGGCGGGGACAAATGGATATCTTGCTAATAGTCATAATATAATAATACAATTGAATCTAGAGTAGGGTAGTATGATACATGTGACCGATCACGCTACCATGTACTACTACCTAGTATGGATGATACCTCCGATCCTTAGGTAGGTAGGTAACCAATGGTATAACCAGCAAAATGTTTTCCCCTGCTGTGTATGCTATGCCGTACGATACTAAAACACCACATGACTTCCAATTTCATTCCTCCATGTATTTCTCTTCGGGACGATGATAACGGTGCTTTGATTCTTTTTTCTACCCCCCGAATCGGGCTCTCACCATCAACCTCCTGGCAAGTTCGGAGGCAGCATGGATCGTATCCGGAGACTGGTTGCCTTCCGTGCAGCCTACGAACCGCTCGAAAATGAAGCTGAAGTTGTTGATCCGTTGATAGAAGCGGATGAGGAGACGAAGCAAGAGGCTAAATTTTCATGGCTCGTCTACTCTATCTTTGTGCTGCTAGGGATCACCATGCTGTGGGCTTGGTACGTCTTTTCATGCCACACGTACTCTGCGCTTTTGCTTGTCGCCGCAATCTGCGGTCCCTGGTATACCAATGCTGTGCTAAAAACAAGAACTGCTTCTGGCGACGATATTTTAGGAATATGTTCCTTGCCGCGGCGCCGTATTTCCAGGCGCGGTTCCATTCCAGCGAGTGGGCTCTGAAAAACTACCAACCGACCATCCTCTCTGTATCGAGTATAACGAATCTGGGCAGCGCCATCGTCCTAGCAAAGCTTCACATGAATGCCTCATATCCGAAACGTATTATCGCATCTCTTATCATATTCTGTGCCGTCTTCAGTCTTCTGACAATCTCAACTGTTACCTTTAAAACTGTCTCGGTAGGGATTTACTTCCTATTCTTAATGACTATGGTTTTTTGGTCAAGCTTGGCGACAGGCGTCAATCAAAACGGCATCTTTTCTTATGCCTCAGGATTTGGAATGCCAGAATATACACAAGCAATCATGGCCGGGCACGGGGTCGCTGGTGTCCTACCCTGTATTGTGCAGATAATATCTATCCTTGCAGTTCCCAAGGGCAAGCCAGATAACCCAAGCTCAGTACCTCAAGTCTCATCAAGATCGGCCTTCATATATTTCATGACAGCAGTCGGTATATCTGCTTTGGCAATGGTGGCTTTCCTTATCCTTGTCAGACGCACCTCCCGCACCGCCACAGAAGTGACTAGTCATGACCCAGACGACGTAACCCTTCCGGACAATACTCCACTGAAAGCGGTCGGGCTTTGGCCGATTTTCAAGAAACTCCATTGGACAGCTCTCGCTGTCTTTTTGTGCTTTGCCATCACGATGGTTTTCCCGGTCTTCACGGTCGAGATCGAATCGGTACACGGCCCATCAGACAGGCCCCGGGTCCTGGAACCCGCGACGTTCATCCCTCTTGGCTTTCTTTTCTGGAATCTAGGCGATTTTATCGGGCGATCATGTGTCCTGATCCCTCAGCTCCGGCTAGTCCGTCGCCCATTCCTATTGTTCATCCTTTCCCTGTCACGACTCGTGTTCATACCGCTCTACATGCTCTGCAATATCGGCGGCCGCGGTGCAGCCATACAAAGTGACGCCTTCTACCTCATCATCGTGCAGCTATTATTCGGACTCTCAAATGGATATATAGGAACGTGTGGCATGATGAGTACCGGAGAGTATGTCGAGGTGGAAGAGCTGAAAGCTGCAGGCGGCTTCATGGGCATGATACCCGTGGCAGGGCTTTCCCTAGGGAGTTTCCTCAGCTACTTGGTTGTTGATGCTTGAGGATACATATTTGTATATTCCCCCGTGCTGGCGGCACCGCGACCCTACATTAGAGCTTAGAGAATTAATTGTCATTTTTGCGTTCTCTGGGAAGTGAGTTATTATTCACATATAAACATGTATATAGTCTAGGCAATGGATACCGTCAGCCCGGGCAATCGAGCATGTCGTATGTTGAAGCAAAATAGATGTCAAGTCGGAGCGGCAGGCCTGTAAGCAGGTGTCTGTTATGGCTGAAAGGCTGGATACAAACGATAAATATGATAATAGTAGACAAGCGACATATATACGTAACAGATCTCCCAACAAGAAACTACATATGATAAGGTATATATGGACGGTATCAATTCACTATTATAATATCCATTGAAAGGAATCAATATCTTTATGTATCCATACTCCAAAAATAAGTCTACAGTTCCTACGTATCTGGCAATGATGAATATTTGATAATACAGAACATACTTCTTCTGGTTAATAAAATGAGCGAAGAATGTGAACTAATCGAACAAGCTGAGGGACACAGTTAGAAGAGCGAAGATTTTCTGTGTTCATAGTGCCACGCTATCTGGAAGTATTGCTCCCATCTCGCATTAAGGAACAGGAGGAAATTTGGCCAAATCAAGCCATGGGCAAAGGAAGCGTTGAGAGACGCTAGTTGGTAAGTTCCGGAATGATCCTCCCCCGCCAATTGTTGTATTCCCAAAGCTCAAATGCCTATCACCTATAGGCCCTCGATATATACAGAATAAATCAACTCCATGTCGTACTGCAACGGAGACACCACAACCATGAGGTGAATTTCAAGGAAAAGAAAAGGCAAATGCTTCACCGAGTCTTGTATCACCCATGGAATGATTTGTAAGAGGGCACACGGATCGTAAGCATGATGCTGGGACGGATAGCCTAGAAATGGCATGACCCCGTGCAAAGGAGTCGAAAGGCATATGCCAAGGAGTGGTTTCTAGAGATTGATACTGAAGAATAGAGTCTATGTTCAGAGGATCCATAAAGTAAACAATAAAATCTAGGACCTCAAAGCCGTCTCATGGCGGACAGCCGCCGTTTCGCTTTCGCCATCGTCGAAAGTATAGGTGGCGCATGTTGTGTTCCTGCACTAATACCGATAATCTCGGTCTTGTGTTCATGATTGTGTCCTCGTCCGCTCATCTTCTTCATCCGGTTCTGGTTCGTCCTTCTGCAAATGCGCCAACTGTTCATCAAACGGAGGGTGGCGATGGTCGGAGCCACCTGGTTGTTGCGGCATCTCACCGCCGCTTAGCTGCCATTCCATCAGTTTTGTGAACGCACCATCCGGTCGTGAGATGAGCTCTTGGTAGGTGCCTTGCTCGGCAACTCTTCCGTCCGTGCCGAGGACAAGGATGGTGTCGGAGCGTTTGATTGTAGAAAGGCGATGGGCTATGCTAATCGTTGTGTTGTTGCTGCGAAGGAGAGCAGCAAGGGCGCTGTTTACAAGAGTCTCGGACTCCGCATCAAGAGCAGACGTCGCCTCATCAAGGATCAGAATATCAGGGTCCTTGACAAGAGCTCGGGCAATGGCGATGCGCTGCTTTTGGCCTCCAGAGAGTTGAGCGCCACGGGGTCCTACTTGTGTGTCAAGACCATCAGGCTACAGAATAGGTCAGCTGCTGGGTGCGCGGTAATTCTTGTTGAAACAAACGTACAAAGTCGCTGATAAACTGGCAGTTGGCCTTGCGCGCTGCAGCGATTATCTCGGCCCTTGATGCTTTTGGTTTCCCATACGCAATATTTTCTGCGATGCTGCCTGAGAATAGAACTGGTTCTTGCGCGACGACGCCAATCTTCCTCCGTAGGGACTTGGCGTTCATGTTGCCGATATCCCGGCTATCGATCAGGATTTTTCCTTCGGTTGGATTATAAAACCGAAGGAGTAGAGCAGCGATCGTGGATTTCCCCCCCCCGGAAGGCCCCACAACCGCGACATTAGACCCTTGTGGGATTTCGAAATTCAAATCCTTGAAAATTGTGACGGCTGGCCTAGTTGGATAGCTGAATGAGACGTTCTCGAACCGGATAGGACCTCGTGCAGAAGTAGCCTTTTCACCCTTGGTAGGTGATATCTTCGGCTCTCGGTCTTGCAGCTCAAATAAACGACTTGCTGCACCGACTCCCTTCATGAGTTCAGAGTAGAAACTAGATAAACCAAAAAGGCTGGAGCCCGCATATGCGGTATACATCAAAAAAGAAGTAAGTTCGCCGATAGTTATACCTCCTGACTGGACTAGGGCCCCTCCAGCATAGAGAAGGGTTAGGATAGTCATATTCCCCATGAGACTAGTCTAGGGATGGTTAATAGGAATCATCAGAGGGAAGACAGAGATTTCCTTTTTTTCGGTAGAAGTCAGGATAAAGGGGAAAGTAAGCTGTGACTCACAGAACTGAAAAAGGTTGCACTAATCAGTGACTCTTTTCTCCCTAAGTTGAAAATCTTGCGAACTTGGTTATTATAGCGGTGAACCTCCAATACCTCTCCGGTAAACGATTGACTAGTTCTTACATTCCCCAGGCGCTCTTCAGCAATCTTTGTCAGGGTTCCTAGGTTTTTCTGGATCCGGCGACTCAGGTTGCGGATAGCTCGACCGTACAGAAAAGCAGCAAGTCCAATCGGGGGGAGTAGTACAGCCAGGATACTGGACAGTTTTAGGCTAACATATGCCATGAGTCCGAAACCGGCTATTCCGCTCACCCCTGCGCGTAGTCCATCTGAGAGATTTTGAGTGATGCTTTTGCCGACAATAATTGTGTCCGAGCTAAGGCGAGAAATCAGATCACCAACTCGGTTGGCATCGAAGAACTCGGCATCTTGGATGAATGTGCGCCGGAAAAGGTTGGAGCGTTGCCTTGCAACAATCTTCTCTCCTACGATCCGAAGTAGAACAATTCTCCCATAATTAGCAGCTGCACCAAGGACGATAACACTAGCCAGTGCCCCGTAGAACATGGGAACACTAAGACCAAAGAGCTCCCCAACACCTTCGGTGTTCCCTTTCGTCGCGATATCCATCATCTTTCCAATAGCAAAAGGGATGGACATGGTGATAGATGATGATATCAGGAGCAAAAGAAAAGCGAGCATAAGCTTCTTTCCCTCGGGCCGTGCAATCTGAAGGAGCCTCCAGATCTCGTACCAGCTAGTCTTTTGAGTGTGTTGGCCATCCCTTCCCAATTTTGCGCTTAAGTTAATCTGAGCCGCCCGTGCTGCTTTCTCCGATAACTGAAAGCCATTGTCCTCGCCTTTTGTTATGACGTCGACAGAATGGTTCTTTCCTCTTGCCGGAGGTGTTGTGTTCAACAATTGTCGAGTCGTAGATAGCAGCCGAACCTGTTGGAATTGTTCCTTTAGCCTTGATTTAACTGAGGGTAAGCCTGTGGGGTGATGAAATGCAGCACGAAACAAGGATCGTCGGTTTTGGCTGAGATGTGGAAAATCTTGGACCCAATCTATGTGGCCTGAGGCCAGCTGTAGGCTGTGAAAGGAAGATACACCACGCGTGTTGGTCTTGGGATACAAACCACTCGGTATCAGCGTAATCGGCTGAGGGTGCCGCCTTGGTACCCAAGCAGCCAGCAGCTTATAGCTACGCATGGCTGGAGATCGAAGGGAGTTTGTCGAAACGGTGTCATGGAACCCGCGATGCCATTATTGGGTACAGTAGCAGTAGTAACCTCGAACTCTCAAATATAATCACAGAATCGGTCCCCGAAATTCCCACAGGCATCGAAATATTGACTCGAATAGGTATCCACTATCGAAAGGAAAAGAAGAACTGTCCAAGAATTCCAAATCACATCACACATCACACCATAGTAACAGTATCAACAGGTACCGTACATGAGAGGGATGATCTCCTAATTCTGACGAATTGCTATTTTGCCGGTAACCACCGCTTGCTACTATGGGAAGATTCCCATCAGGAACTGGCCGGGGAGCAGCCGGGCTTCGCCAGCTTGCTAAAGAGGGTATTATCCCTGATGATTACTATAATATACATATAGCTATATCCGCGAGAAGAAAGAAATTCCCGCCCACCTAAAGATGGTAACTATATCTAATCTAGAATTTTTAGTTAATGGAAGGTAATGGAAATTACTCTCTAAAACTTGTTTCTAACATTCTCCTCCATGATCTGTTCGATGTAGTATGATACACTTAGAATACTGAGCTATGTACTTGATACATACTGACTCAATCAAGTTTACTAATAATTTCTCGCGAAGCGAGATATCCACTTTGAGTTTCCATATGGCTGGATGGTTTTTGATTTTGGTCCTCCGATTGGCCCCCCAAAAACCTGCGTCACGTGTATTCTTCCGAAACATGCATCACGTGTATACTCCCACCGTTCTGGGACATTTAATATGGAGAAAATCACGGATGGCTATTATGCGCCAATTAGGTAAGGACTACTACTACTAGTTTGAGATAACATAGAAAGACAGTACATTGCATTGAATAATTCTAAAGTATGTACATCTGATCGAGCCTTAGCTCTCATGGAACTTGTCAGCCTTATTTAGCTCTCGTGGAACTTCTCACGAGAAAGTTAGTTAGCTTTCCTAGAATAAACTTACGGAATCTAACCTTCTGATACCCGCCGCCAGACAATGTTCTTGATAAGTCGAGACTCTTTGAGATTTTCAGGAACGGCCAATCTCATGTTATCGCCACCGGTACCCCTGGGAAAGGCTGTATATAATTGCCCGTGACTAAAAACCTCCTATTTGAGGTTAATACCGATCTTTTACACTGTCTGCCCGTGGGACTTATTGATTGTCAAGGCATACGCAAGTCGAACAGGAAACTGCGTCCGACTGAAGGTATGAGGCAGCATGCGTCGTTCTCCAGAGACTGGAGAGGAATCAAGGGTAGTACACCGAAGAAAATGTAACTGATCTTCGTCACATGGTCTGGTCAAGTCCCGTCGCAGGCTGAGTTTTCCGATGGAGTCACAGGAGGTCAGGCATGCCAGTGCGGATCGAGCAGCCAATTAAAAAATTGAGCAGAACGGGGTTATTAGAATAATTAGAATATTTCAGTACTATGATAGTACATACACACCAATTGGTCCGCCACCACAAGCACCCGCCCTTTAGTACTTACTGAATGCCTAACCTTGTGGTTTCTTCGATTCGAAAAAAGTCGTATCATAGTAGCTCCACATCCACGCAGAGATGGTGCTTGACTACAGCAAATGGGATGCCCTCGAGCTTTCCGATGACTCGGATATCGAAGTTCATCCTAATGTGGATAAACGGTCTTTTATCCGCGCAAAGCAGAACCAGATTCATCAGCAGCGTTGGCAACGTCGACACGAGATTGAAACCCTCAAATACGAACGGGTCATAAATGATGGCCTCCTCTTGTACATCGACAAGCTCCTGGATACTCTGCGCCGCCATGAAGACTCGACCCGCGACCCAGAGGAACTAATCTTTCAGTCTTTAGTCGACTTAGCAAGCAACCCTAACGAGGATCAACCCCCGCCTCCACCAGAGGGAGTTCACGCATACGAGGAGCGGCCTAAGTATTCGCAAATGATGAGCTCGTTGGTGGATCAGGTAAAGAAGGAGATTGAGAAGTCAATACCGCATCAATTCAAAGCATACACAGAAGGCGTGCAAGGTCATAAAGACAAAGTGCTCAAGTTGCAGCAGGAGCTCTTGGAGAAGTTGGCTCAATTGGAAAAGGAGGAGAAGAGCAAGATTACCAGCGACAATATTCATACTGGGTTTGACAGCTCCTTCGTGACCAAATCCCCGCCCAAGGCAGATCGAAAGGGAACGGAGCCCGCAAAGGCGCAGACGAACGCAGTAGAATTGCTGAATCCAGACTCAACGAAGAAAGATGATTCTGCAGCATTGTCATCTAGCGCAGAAGCTGACGTTAAAGATGAAGTAGCGGAGGATGAACCTATTCGATCGAGCGATTTGGCGCAGCAGTTCGCTAAAATTAAAGTTGGGGACTATAGAACTTGTCTGCAATTCATATCGGAACATCCAGAGATTGTTGTAGAGCGGGAAACTGACGGACTCCTTATTGATGCGTTCAACAGTCAAATGGAAGGGAAATCGGAATATGCTCGCCAATGTGTGCACCAGGCTCTACTTCTGCAATACTGCCGATCTCTGGGTCGGGACGGGATTGCTCTCTTCTTTAAAAGGTACATCTACCTACTTAACTCCCTAGTGTCTTCGTCATCGAGCAAGGCTAGAAGCTGATTCCCACCATAGGATTACGACGAAAGATCACCAGGCCGCAACACTCTTCAGGAATGATGTCAACGAGACCTACAATAAGATCAAGATCCGCGCCGCAGAGCTTTCTAAGAACAGCTCTCGTGAGCCGGAAGACGTTGAGCAAATCCAACTCCAAGCGGTCGATTCCGACACAACGATCAACATTACTATCCCTCCTGAAAACAGCTCCGATCCCGATCAGATTACAGCGCGTCAGATTTTCGATTCATTCCCACCTGGACTGCAACACGCACTCGAATCTGAGTCACTGGACGAAGTGAACAAAGTCCTTGGCAAGATGAGCGTAGATGAGGCCGAAGACATTGTGGAGAAGTTGTCTCGGGGTGGTATGCTGAATGTTGAGGAGGGGATTGTGGACACTACGACTGAAGAAGGAAGGAAGAAACTCATCGAAATCGAGGCGGAGAGCAAGGAGAGAATGCTTGAGGATGCTGGAGAACCAGGTGAGTAACCCGGAATCGAGGGTTCTCCTTTCCTTTCCCCCAGTATGATAGCATGTGAACCGCGGACGGCAGTAGATGCAAAATCACTACATTAATCACTGGTAACCCTGGACGTATATATTTTCTCATTATCATACTTCATTTCATAATGCACCTACTGTGCAGCAGGCTTCCTAGCTTTGTGTATAATCATTGATCATTTTTGCGTTACATTAATATTCTAAGAGAAAAGTTCTATTCGATGAGCGTTAACATGGGTTATTCAAAATCGTAAAAAGAAATGCCATTCAGTTCGAGTTCTCATGTCATGGCAGTTCGAAAAGCAGAGTCCATATTAAAAGATAACTCAATTCATACCTGCTTTTTTTTACCAAGTAGAAAGAAAAGAATTATTATAAAGAGAAAAGAGGGGAGGAAAGACGAAGGAAATTAAAGGGAAGAAAAAAGTAAAGGATGATTGCGTGCCGTCAGGGGGAAACGATAAGGATGCGGGTTCCCAAGCTTAACCTCATGCTAACATTACAATGCTGACGGCGGTATCATACATGAAGATAGTAGAAGAATCGAAGCCAACCTGTGGTAAAGGGAAAAAAGGGACTCGTGTCTCCCAGTTGAACCTCAGCATCCCAAGTCTTATCATTGACATTCACATAGGCCTGCAATGTCGCGGGTTTAATGGCATCATAAGAGCACTCTGGAGTCTCAGAATCCACTGGCCACGGGGGCGTTCGGGTCCTTTTTCAATGACAGGAGGAGTTCGCGAAAACGCTCCTTGCCGGAGCCGCTTGCGCCGCCTTGATACCCCTTTCCAGAGATATCGACTAGTTTAGCGATACGCTCCCAGCTAGTTCCCCCTACAGATGTATCTTCGCGACTCGTGAAGAACTGTTCAGCTTCAGTGCGGGTCTGGGCGCGGGCTTTATCCGCACGATTGCCATATGAGACGTAAAAATCGTCGATGTCTTCTTGCGCCTTCTTTATCGTGGCTGCTTTCTTCTCTGCGGAGGATTCGGCACGGCGGGCGAGGTCCGCATCTCTTCTCGCACGCCACTCCCTATCCATACGGTCAGAGAGGGAATACCCGAGAATGTTTTGGCGGGTGAAATGATATGTCGACCTCGAAGCCAGACATGTTCTATGACCTACTGAATGATTTCCGGTTCCTCTTCCGGCTCACGGTAGTTGGTGTAGCTTGTTGATGGCAAAGACGTAATTGTACCACCGGGACCAACCTGCTGTTTTATGAAGACCCTATGAGGCTGGTTTTGGCTTAGAAATATGAGGCATGCACACCTGATTTTGGGTCTCTAGAGCTGGAAAAGAAGACTCGAAGCCATATGTCTCTTGTGAAAGATCTTGTGTTTGAATGTAGTCTCCACCCTCTAGTAAGTCATCGTTTACATCTTTCACTGTTTCCGATGAGCCGGTGTGATCGTTTGGAGTAGCAAACAGGTCTGCATCATCTCCCAAAGCTGCACGTTCACGAGCCAGAAAATCTTCAGTGTCTGGAGCTGTGTATTTATCGGTAGTTTCGATCTGGCCTGGGAGCTGGTTAGATCCTCGAGGCGGCATCTGGCTGAAGATCACAAACCCTCAGAGAAATCTTCTAGCGAAGGGAATCGGTCCGCCATTGTGGGTTTCGGATGGTTGTGGGAGGCTAATGGAAGAGATCCAGAAATTTTCACTGTTCAATAGAGATTCTAGGTGACAAGGGAATATTAATGCATTTCAGTTTGAGTATTCTACCTAGGTAAGTAAGTGATCACGTATTCAAGTTATTATATCATGCGGCAACAAGTGAATTTTGCCATCCAGGGCGGTCAGCACTCGGTTTCAGCCTTTGTCCCAAGTCTAGGGCACAATAATGAGCATCATGTGTGAAGGCGGCTCTTCTGTAACGATTCAAACTGGGCTGATCCCCTTGTCTCGATGGTGGTGGTTCTCCGCGGCTATAGACTAAGACTCAGCTGCTCTACTACATACCTACTTCAATAATTTCCACAGCACATGTCTAATTTTATATTTAATCTTTCCCGACGTCCCTCATCCTGAAGGAACTTATGTGACACCAGCTTCGTTCTTTGTTATTGCTATATATCTACAAATCAAGGGGCTCTGTCGCAATCATGGCATATACCGACGATGCTGTCCGGGCAAAGCTCTCCGCTCTCAATGAGACACAGGAAGGCATCGTCACTGTCGCGCAATGGGTCATGTTCCACAGGTTAAGCAACCCGCTTCCTGCAAGTAACCTGCTGAGCCTAACTCTTGTGTTGTAATTGTAGACGCCATGCAGATCGAACAGCCCAACTTTGGTTGCAAAAGCTGCGCGAGTCTCCCGCGAATAAGAAGCTCAATCTGATTTACCTTGCAAATGGTACGGCACTCGGTTGTCTTAATTGTCCTTGTCTAATAAAGAGTACAGAGGTTGCGCAGCAATCTAAGGCTAGGCGAAAAGAAGATTTCTTGATTGCGTTCTCTCCGGTATGGCTCCATCAGGCCTACGACAACAATCGAGCTCCGACGCTAACTCGTGTCATAGATCATTGCCGAGGCAATGGCCACTGCATATAAAGGAGCCTCAAATGAGATACAGCAAAAACTTCGACGAGTGGTAGAAGTTTGGAGACAACGTTCGATCTTCGAACTACCCATTCAAGAAGCTGTTGAGGCGCGGGTTGATGGTATATACTACTAAATCCTTATCGTATTGAGTAGCGGCTGATACAAAATCCATATAGAGCTCGATAAGTCTCGGTCTTCCGTGAAGAAGCCATTGCTTGGGGGCTCTCTCTTTTCAACCTCATCTGGCTCTACACCTCCGGAGCTGCAGCCTCTTGTACCGCTTCAGGTTGGTCTTTCAAAGGCTACAATGTCTTCTAGCGCACCTGTCACTACAGCAAACGTGGAATATGAGAAGATGCATGACCCTACCACAACCATTCCGACTCCACCTGTGTATGCTGCGCGCCTAAGTCAGCTGCTGAAGTCTTTGGCAAATGCTGAAAGCTCTGTTTCAGAAATCATCAAGTCACGTCAAGCTCTAATTGATGGGCTTGAGAAGCTCCTTGACGCCAACCGTTCTGCACTGGCAAAAGAACAGTCCCTGGTTGCTCAGTTCTCCGAACGAAAAGTAGAGACGGAGGCTAAGAAGCGCGAGGTAGAAGATGGAATCATGCGGGGTCTCTCTGCAGAGAATTCACCTCTCCCGAACAATGGAGAGAATGAAGCAGATGACGTTTCACGCCCAGAGATCGAGGCTTTGACTCCTCCCCCTGTGGAGTCATTGACGCCTATTGATTCTCCCAGCCACAAGTTCCTAAATCAGGCCGCGACGAATGATTCCCATCAATCCTCTATTGCTTTGCCGTCTGGGCGGTCAGCCACCGGCAATCTTCCAAGTGCAGACCTTTCAAGTCTTTCTATTCCCCGTAGTAGAATGCAAAGCGATAGTCCCGGCAATGGGGTCTATACAAAAAGGCGTAAGGTGACTCATGGTGAAGAAGATTATGCTCAGTTTGCGGGCGGCGACTTAGACGAGGATGTTGCAGAATTGTTGAGGCAGGAGAGCCAGTCTTAGATATCTCCGTTTCCGGGAACATGCTTTCTGCCAAATGACAACGTTAATGATGGCCCTGGTAGCCTCTATCGAAATTGGATTATAGCCGTTGCAATAATAACCTCCTCCATATGTCCTCATCTGGCGCCCTACGAGGGATCAATTAATCGACCCCGCCGTGCTTTGTCCCTTCCCTTTGCTACCATTTTTTCTTTGGAGATGAGGAAGGATCACATGAAACGTCTTCAGTGGATGGTAAATCTGTATACTCCAGGGTGACGCCAGAAACTCGTTGATTGGACACTACCTGTTAAATAACACTCTAGCTTGATTTAACCATTCGTCGGCGTCTTACCCCCTTTTCTTCCCGTCTTCACCTGCTGTGTTATCTCCTTTCTCTTCCAATATACTTGCTCCTGGGCGGGAGCTAAGTGTCTATCAATGCTCTGCCGGTAGATCAATCGTATGCAGTAAATAAGAGATGGCTTCTTAATGAGAATTAAGAGACACTTTCGGGGAAGCGTATGCACTTAGATCAATATTTAATACAGAATTTAAGTCTGGCAAGTTCATCCTTGGCTATTATTCGTGTCTGTCTCATAGACCTTCATTTTGTTTTTCAATTTTTTTGTTTGCTAGATTAAACGTAACTCTAGGAATATGTGTATATATATATATATATAATAAATATAGGTTTATACACAAAGGACACATTCGTATATCCAACAGCTATGTAGAAGCCGAACGGGTACATGAATAAAATCTAATCATTGGCGCCTCGATTAATGACAATAACGGAAGGGTGAGACGAGAGAAGTAATGAACAGTGTATGATACATAAGCTATCATCTACCAGAGAAGCGGTTAGGATCTTATTAGAGTAATATGTCAGGGCCGCTCCATATATCTCTTGAAAACTTGTTCATTAGCGAATACCTCTTCCACTGGTGAACAGATTTCTCCAGCACAAATGGAACAGTGTCCCTCCGAGGTGGCAGCTCTTCTGTCGCGGGAGACAGCGGGATGCTTTGTGGCGTTGAGCCACGGCGTTTAGGCTTCACGATAAGGAGAATGAGCATCCCTATGACTAGGAGGAGAAGTAGGAGCAAGATCTTTCGCTTTGTTGTACGTCGTTGGTATCCAGTGGCCTATAGAGACGGCTGAGTATGGAAGTAGTAGACACATAGAACAAGACCGTACCACTTTGAGTTCCTGATCGGCAACTTTGACATCCGTTGCCATTTGCTCCACATTATAATCGATTCGATCAAGCATGGTCCCTTGGTCGATTATCATCGTTTGCAGCTCACGAAAGATATCTGACAACTCAATGATACCCTTCGCGATCTCGTTGATCTCCTGTTCTCTCTGCATGATTGCAGCATCGTTGCGCCCCGTCAGCATTTTGGAGGTCTGTTGAAGGGTCGACTGTGAGAAAGACTTGTCGGCATCGGACTCCATCAAGGAGGGATTAGAGAATGGATATTGAATCGGGGTGGTAGAACGATCGAATGGAGAAGCCATCCCGTCCAGTTCGCGCAACTCTATACAACGTTAATGAAAGGTCTCTGAAACGGTGATAGCGCCATCCCCTACTTTTCAAATAGGTGCTCTGCTTCTTTCTAAACCGCGCACTCGCTTCCTGAACTCTCGCTGCCAGAGAGATTTGGATATTCTTAGCCATGGTCTCATCGCCTTTGCTCACGGCCCCCTGTTGTTTCGCAGCCCGCAACATCACTTCAATCTTCTGGATGAGATTCTGACAATCATGGAAACCGCGAGTGATCTTCTGCGTTAGCTGTTCGATAACGCTCTCCTCATCCTTCCTTGCCGTCTCATCACCAAAGCCCGGAAGTAGATGCTTCTGGTGTAACTTATCTAGATGTGTTGACTTCTGCACAATGTTGGCCAGCAACTCTAAGACTTCTTCCTGGATATCAACCCACCGCGGTGGGAGTAAATCCATTTCTATGACGGCATCGCCATCATTTTCAAGACCGTCGGCCCCCGAGATGAGTCCGCGCCTCTCTTCTAACAAAGATGGTGCATCGGAGAAGCCATGTGAGGGTCTAATATATCGTGGCTTCTTAGTCGGGTGATGTGTGAAGGATTGACGATAGGAGATGTAGCTGGTTGTAGCATGTTAACACCAGGATAGGCAACGCTTAGGGGATGAAGCTATACAGATTCATCCGATCCCGCCACATATTGGCAAAACGTAGCCGGCAACCTCTAGTGCCGCAGCAGAGGCGTTCCTTACGATCAACTTGGCAATCACCTTCTCACCGTCATCTGCGGCAGAGGGGAATGTCGTGAATAGCCACCATGAAGTTTCAGGGAACCTCCACAATGTTTTATATGTTAAACAGTATCGATTCATATCATCTGTTGACTCCGTATGGCCAAATGGACCGGTTACTCCACATTATTATTAGCGGACTTTTGTCGGTACATGGCTCAATAAGTACTAGTACCGAATTCGTCATCTGGCTATGGTCATGTGATCATAATTCTTATATAATCATATCGTTACTTCGGAACTGGCCCCTCCGATCCGGCGCTAAGCTCCTTCGGGGCTGGGTTCCGAGGTAAATTACTATAGTACTGTAGTAACTTAGGTAGTTAACTTACTATATATTTTATATATATGTTGTCAGCCACCCATCGAAATATGTACTAGTACTAGTACTATAGGTATATTTTGATAACTTATTAAGAGACATCCACGGCTTTTGATAAGCGACTAACTTTTTCTGTACTAGTCGCATGCGCCCCGTGGGCCACGAGATTGTATTTCCTCATAATTCGGGTGTAGACCTCTTTTGCTAGCTACACAGAAAAATCAACACATACCACTGGTTTGTCTAAAATCGCGCGTGACTCCTACATCTACAAAGTTCCGGTTGGCATGCAGCTGCCCGCGACTTGAAGATGAACTATCCCACGCCCTCTTCTCCAATTGTCGTTAGCCACTACTTAGTAGTGTAACGCAGATGAAGAGGGTTGCCAATATATTAGTCTTCCCAACTTCTTTATAGGATAGAATACAGTAGTACTCTAAGAAAGTTGAAATGAAGAGCATCTAGCAGCACAGTACTAAAATTAGGTAGGTAAACAAAGCGGTTATTAAACTACGCGTAATAGAAGCTAGACTAGTCGTTCAAGCTAGGCTCTCAAATATGTTTTTTTCGGGCTGAGACCAGCGATTCCTCCGTTTACTATGAGGTATCCGTGATTGTATATCCGTTCCTTTCAGTTATTTGCTATGATGGCTCTAATATCTGTTTTCTTTAGCATCCATTCGGTCGCGGTTGTTGGGACATCGTGATATATATAATAATAATGTGTATTTGCTGTTGACAACCCTAAACCAAGTTGGGCCTGACCATTACCTATATGTCAGTGACTTCAAGTTCCAGAGGGTTAAACCGACAAGAATTCATGAATTTATAGGTAAAGCACGATGTAGTTACTAATTCGTTATTTTCCATCTTCTAATAATTGATATTCCTTACACCGACTTTAATTTTGTTCCCTCTGAATTTTGTTTTTTCCTCTCTACTTTACCCTTGGGATATTCTTCCTACCGTACAGCACCTGCAGCTGCTATTAGTAGGCTTATCGGTTTGTCACAAAAAATATATTCAGAAGAGGCATAGGGTATTTATTAGCCTTGTATATATGTACAATCAAGAAGCAGAATGTTGTGATTTTCCCGGAGGATCTCCATCGACCTCATCTGGTTCTCCAAAGGTTCCTTGAGAGTCGTCTGGCAGTAGTTGCTCCAATAAGGCGCCTGCATAGGAGCGCGGCCTTTGAGCTTGTGGCGCTATGCATAAGCGTGCATGCTGTAAAGATCTCGCATTGTTAAATAAATGACTGATTTTCTCACGTGCTTTACCATCGTAAGCAGAGCGGGGCCGAATACCGGTGGGCCAATAGCCACACCCGAAAAAAGGGGAATATTAAATGAACTTAACTCCGATTCGAACTTGACTTAATTTAACGTTGTTGCGTTATATAACGCCTTCACGCTCCTACCTCCACATGTGAAGTATAAGGAAAGAAAAAAAAACTAGGAGCTACTCTTTGATTAAGCGTGTCATCCTTACAGAGTACCCAGGTGATCTCTGGGGGGTATCAAACAGTGCCTTACTATGTATAGTATATATACACCACTAGTAATACCGTCCTATGCAGCCGCCGCTTAAAGACGTAAAATAATACAACAACAACAACGACCACGTCCCTTTAAGATAAAAAGTTGGTTTTTGGCCGAGACATTGAGCTAGCCAGATGGCTAAGAAGAACCGGTTCAGGATACTACATAGTAGCTCGCGGACGATGCACTTGGTTAAACGGGGCCTAATTGAAATTTCATCGTTGTCTATTCATGGTGACAGAGTGATATTCGGAATCAATTTAAACATGAGAATTACTATTCGCACTGTGCTCCCGGACTACTCGCACTGTGTGTTGATATGTTTGCATCCCGCTTTCCCTTGTC
>JAHQZX020001041.1:0-56572 GCA_019804575.2 Pseudotulostoma volvatum
TGAGGCAGCTTCAGTCCCAGAGTCACAGGTATCAAGCAGTTGAGAGGATAAATCAGGTGTTGAGGGCATATTGCTTCCCGTGCGAGAGATGCAATGGTTCTCGTATATTTTACTACAAACATTGCGGTGACTTACAGCGTTACTGGTGTCACGGGCTACTCCCGCTGTATGCGTGTTCGGGCTACGCCCTCACGGCTAAACCCATTCAAGGAAGGGCCTGTGCGTAATACACCACATCAAATTCCCCATCTCACACCACATCACTACTTCTTCTCTTCTCTTTCCAACAATTCCTTTTGTTTAGCTTGCCCCTAGATAGTTAGGAATACAAGCTGGCTTTGGCCCATTACAACTGGCACGACTTTAATACGACGCCATCTCATGTCAAAACACGAGATCGATCTCGAATCCGCAGCACGTCAAGTTACGACGATAAGTAACAAAAAGCTTGCGGATTTATGCAAAAAGTACAGTATCTCAGAGGACCAAATTCAAATCGACATCTTCAAGGGAAAGCGGTCTTGGATAAGCGAGCAATCAACAAGGCGCTTATCTCTTTAATCGTTATGTGTAAGAATCGGGGATAGCTATCCTTAGGAGATGATGACGTGTGGTAATGTACGAGAGTCGATTGGTATTATGTACATAGATAAGTTGATAGTCAAGTTGTCACTGAAGAAGAGAAAGGGGAAAAGGAAAAGAGAGTTCCCATCCTGACTCTGTGTCCTTCATCTAGCAATCATCTAGCGTGTGCATCATGTGTCTTAGCGTAGCTACGGTCCGTGCATGCGTACGTTGTATCTTGTAAGCGAACATAGGTGAGGCCTTACATTATGAATAACCTGCCTTTCAGAGCGGCTGAATGGCCAGAGCTGCATACACTTCTTAAAACCGCTAATCCAGCTATTGACCGGGAGATAATTTCATCCCATTCAGAGGTAGCGAAGAGAATTCTTGCCTTATTCACTTCTTCGAAGGGTCTTGTACGAAGCCGTCTGCAGGCTTCCACATCAAAAATTCATTTCTCACTTGATATTTGGACATCACCAAATAAGATCCTCTTCTTAGGAATCTGTGCTCATTTTGTGGCTGTGCTTTTGGTGGCAACCCTTCTAGATTACGGCATTCTAGGGTACACGGATCGAATGACACGGCTGTCGTTCGTGTAAGGCCGAGCGCTTACCAATCTCTCACGTGACCACGTGACACGATCATTAGTTAGAAACGTAGCTAGGATGGAAACTCTTCCCTAGCGATAATTTTGGAAAACAACGTAGCATTGCATTTATACCTCTTTCACCTCTCATTCTTCATTTAGTAGATGCTTCTTGCGTTTAAAGGGACTAGCACATTGTCACGCTGAACCACAAGTAACGAAGGATACGTACGATTCTTACAGTTCGCTAAAATCTCATCTCCACGAGGAAAATATTGAGTGGGATCCGGTACACCACCGGATTCGCTGCATCGGCCATATATTAAACCTTGCCGTTTAGGCCTTTCTTTTCGGTGATACGGTAGTTTACGAAGATAATGGAGAAGGGACTAATAATGAGGAAGAAGAGAGAGAAGTGGTAGAAACTGGGCCAAGAGGGAAAAAATTAAGAGGGAAAGAAAGCAACTTGGAGGCGGCTTGGCCCTCTCGGAAAATTGCATAATATTGCATGGATTTCCAAGCTCAAAGCCCTTCTCGGCATCTTTTCTTGCTAGGTCTGCCTCCTTTACGTAATACAAAGACAATGCTTTTGTTGCCAAAGAAGGAGTGTTTTTCGAAGTTGACGGAACTTCCCTTACTCTTTAAAACCTGGAGGCATTTTCATAAAAAACCCCACCAAGATCGCGGTTGACAAAGGCATTAACAACACCAAGCTACTCAAGTTCGGGATCGAATTGAGCCGCAATTACCAGTGATGTCCTTAATGTATTGCCGGCCAATGTCGTCGCTCCGGTTGGTAAATCTCCGACCTTTTGCTGGCTGCCGCAAACTACTGGCCTTTACAAAATGGTGAATCATTCTAACACCATAACTTCCTTGGATCTACAAGGTAAACCGACACTGTTATCGTTGCATCAGCCCTGACTCATTTTCTTTTTGAGTGGATAGTTATTATTACTATAAAGGTTCATATAATAATATAGAATCAAATACTATTCACCTACCAGGCAATATACGCTCTGCTACAGTTCCGGTCAATGATACTGGGTCGACCTATTTTCCCTTTTTTTATCATGAGGCCTATGTTCTAGATTTTGATTCAAATCCCACTCCTCCATTTCAAACTACTGTCGTGGCTGTAATGAATGAAGCTCGAGTACGGGACGTTATCGTTGTAGAAATACATGTTGTAACATATGATTCCGCCTCTTTGACGGGATGCATCACGAAAGATGCGCTTCTACTTCAATTTGCTAGAACGGAAAATGTCAGGATCTTGTAGATAAGGGGTACCTAATTATAAATCATATGGAAGCGATTGATCGCTAAGTAATCAATTATTATGTTCTTTGAAGCCAATTCCAATAAGATATTTATTAAACCCTTCCCAAGGGTCATGATGATAGGTATCTCCATCTCGATCTTTCTCCGCCGCGCCCATTGAACACCGGGCAAACCTTCTCCTTGGACTTCTGGTCCTCATATTTCGTATTATCAATCAGCCAAGACAAACTGTCAGTGGATCAGCTCGCGTTGAACTTCAGGTTTAACTCGGATATGTGCATTAGGTAGGCTTCGCCCGACCGACTCGAGAACGACGTCCGCGACGTTGGGTACTTCATAACTGAGCCAGATCGCTTTAATTCAACAATCTTCTGGGTGTCTGTGCGTTAATTTTTCCATACACAACATTAGGGTCTTTTTTTTTAAAACTTTCCGTAGTCATCAAATATTGGTTTGTCTCGTGGGCTCCTGTTTTTAGGCGCATTCTCATGGTCATCATGAGGATAAGCTCTAAACTATCGCTCCGGTCCTTCTGTGGGGTAGGACGATTTATACAAGTATCTTGTCTTCTTTAGATACTCTCAAGTCTCAAGTGTCGTCACGCATGTGTTAACAATGGCCGAAGATGCTTCTTACTACCTACCCTTGAACTACTCCAACTTTTACTTATGTTGACCTTCTTCTGTCCATCGTCAAGCCGCTCCTCCAAAGCCACCGTTTCTTTCTGATAAAGGTTCAAGTTAGTGAGCTGCTCTGTGCGAGCACACTTCTAAGGCTTGTAATTCTGAAGTCATTTGCCATCGCAGAGGCACTCGGGGGTAATGATTTTTAGACGATTCAATGCCAGTTTTCTCACTGCTCACGCCATAAAGCTACAGTTCATAGGAAATATATCAGATTCCCCATGGTGTTGATATTCTTACCTAGGTTTATATGAAATTATATCAATAAATGTATACCACTATCTGCCTGGCTTTATCTGGCCTCATCGTTACTTGATATAAACCCTTCTTATTGTTATCAGATGAATCGGCATGAGGGCCTGATGTGGCTTAGAGCACACAATTTCTTTATTAAGCTGCTACTATAATATCTCCACGGCAGAGACGGAGGGAGCTAGGCCGAGCGAGAGAGTCGTAATATGCATGTAATCACGAATAATATCCTTAACAGGTAATTAATAGGTAATGTATCAATCTTCAATCGCAATTAAGATGCATGGCATATTTTCGGTTTAAACACAT
Source organism: Pseudotulostoma volvatum (assembly GCA_019804575.2). Lineage (NCBI taxonomy): Eukaryota > Fungi > Ascomycota > Eurotiomycetes > Eurotiales > Elaphomycetaceae > Pseudotulostoma > Pseudotulostoma volvatum. Next base: position 3,685 of record JAHQZX020001041.1, read on the forward strand.
GGAAGAAGAGACTCGAGTCGTCGAGAATGGTACGATGCTTTTCGAAACCTGGTCTCGGAAAGCCGCTGTTTGGTACGTCGGACGGCACCAAGTCGGTCTCAAAAATCATATTGATTGATTACTTGACTGATTACTTAGCAATTATATGAATTACAACGTACCCCTATCTATCATACAAGAACCTAACATGCTGAAGAAGAATGCTATCCGATCATAAAGAAACTACATATCATAACATGGTATGTATTTACACTACATCATATGACTAAGATGGAACCCTTGGACAGATTCTCAAGAAAAAAAGTTCGCAAGGTTACGATTGTAACGTCGAATTCTAAAGCCTGTTAATAGATCCGGAGGACATCGGAGCTAACGCAATATTGGAGGCCCAGTCGTCATTTGAATCGTTATTGGATCATAATGTTCTATCAGTCTTCTTCGCGTTTTTTGCTGTCTGCGGGGAAGGGTTCATGGAAGCTGATGCCGCTGGAGTGAACGCTTTGCACATCGGCGGATGATGGAGCTGTATCAACCTCGACAGGATCGTCCTCAAGTCTCTCAATCGGCCCACCGTCAACTTTGTCAACTTTCTCCCAGTCATCCTCGCTCCTTGGATCGTCTATGAATAATATGTTCACTGCATCAAAACCTTGCTCCTGTTCTTCGAATGCAGTCGTTACAGCGGGTTGGCCAAGGAGCTCGGCCGCGATGCTCTTTAGCGATGGAGGAGATTCATTCTCGTCGGCCGATTCTGCCGGGTTTTGATTAGATGGAGGCGTATTCAGAGAATGCCCAATTGGCGGCAGGTATACACTGCAATGCTGTTGAGATACAGATTCATATAACATATTCTCATGCAAGGGTCTTGGGCATACGGTAGATATCTCCTATAAGCCTCTTCATCCTTACGCTCAAAGGTACAAAAAATCACGCGCTCCAGCTTGCCCATGTTGCTAGGCTTCTCCAGGAAATTCCGAACTTCGTCAATGGCAGCCCTGGCAGCCTCATCACTGGGATAGCCATACACACCCGTACTAATGGCACAGAATGCGATGGATTTTATTTCATTGTCAATCGCGATTTGCAGGCTGCGACGATAGCAGCCTCGTAGCAGAATTTCTTGTCGGTTACCACCCTTGGGTTTCTCGAACCGATACCTGGGACCGACTGCATGAATAACTTTCTGGCAGGGAAGACGGTATGCACTTGTGATCTTAGCATTGCCAGTCTCACAGCCCCCTAACATACTGCATTCCTTGATGAGATCAGGCCCAGCAGCACGATGGATGGCTCCATCAACGCCACCACCTCCTAACAAAGACTCATTAGCTGCGTTGACAATGCACTCTACCTCCAACTTTGTGATGTCATTCCGGATCAGAGAGATTGTGTCATTAAGAATCTGAGAGGGGTTGGAGAAGCAAGGAAGGGTTGGCGAAGTCAAGTGTTTAAGCTTATACAGCCGCGAGATAGTAGGGATTTCAGAAAGTGGAATCAAGTTTGAAGTCATGATGTTGATAAGGTTGAGTAGGGCTGAGTAGTAAGTTATCAGTACTATGATAGTACAGAGATTACGATGTTTAGCTATAACACAAGATGGATTGAATCCTCAGTGACTCTACCAAAGAGAGAATTTGTGACTGTTCGAGAGGGAATGCTGGGGTATCCGCAGCTTTTCGGAAAGTTCGGTGCATCAATAATTAGCCAGATAAGCTCAAGGTCTGTGAGAAGACCAAGTGTCTTGTTCTTATTTAAGAGGGGGGTCCAGGCTCCAACATGTGTGGAACTACCTAGCACACGTGATACATACATAAACTATACTATTTATGGTAGACTTGTTCACATGGAGGAATTTCGGTGATCTGAGCCATCTGATTGGTAGATTCCTTCCGGCCAAACGCGACTTCCAATTTATGTACGTATTAATACATGTAGGGGTCAAACAACGTGACTCCCGACTAAGTCTTCGAGGAGGGATAAAAAGTTTATCACTTTGGTAGAGGAAAAAACAAAACGGCGTCCCTTTGTTTATCATGCAACATGCAGATTCCAGATTCATTTACCGGTAAAACGTATGCGAAGTGTGCAGTTTCGAGACCTTTTGATCAATTCCAACCTAAAAGGTTCGAACTTGACAACGAAATGTAAACAATACCGTGATAATGATAGTATACAGAGGGTATTAACCGCAAACTCGCACTAGGCTTTCACTAATAAATCAGAATGCAGAAACAAAAGCAAGAAGAAGCACAATTGCCAGAACCTGCACGGGCTGTTAAATGTGTTGTCCCTCCAACTTCATTAACACAAACTAGCGCTATTTCTTATCATTATTGTGGAATAATTCAGATAGAAGGGCCAGAAGCCGAGGCTCGCCGTCGACAAACCGCTATTTCCCGGGCTCACCATCCAGCTCGCAAAGGAGGTGAGGAGCCGTCGGCTACACCTTCATTATGTCGACTTCTTCAAATGTTGCTGTCTCCCATCACTGCGTCTTAAGCCATATAGGATTATCTTCACGAGCCCGGGAATTATTCTCTGCCTATTTCGTATGCATGATCCCTTGAAGTGAACGGGACCGTGACTAGGCGGGTCCCTTGTATTGTGCCGGCAACGCCAATTTTGATTACAAAGAACGGTACTTCATCTCATACAGGCGTTTGTGGCCTGATTGGCGTTCTGCAATGAAAATGGTGATGAGCAATTCATATGTAACCAGTACTGTGGAAGAAATGCTTCAATATAAATAAGTCCTGCAATAAGCCATGCAACAAGTTCAGGAGGCGACGCTTTGTTACTCCGAGTTCCACGCCCTGCGAGGAGTTACACTTTCAAACCCCTGCCATAGACGTTAGAAATTATTCATGCTTCTACGCCACTGGAAGAGGCTGGGGCTGAGTATCCCCTGTTGATCCAATGGATGATCCTAATTTCCTCTCACATCCTGCACTGTCGGAATCCGACCTAGAGATTTTGAGGGCGTTCAATGAAGCTATTTGCGAGAACAGGATGAAAGAACGTGCCCAGTGCTGTGAGCGTTGATTTCAGTTAGATGTGGATAGAGATGACATTTGCAAATGTTTTCGATGATAAAAATAAACCTTACAAGTCCTTGAGGGCGACTCCTTTCAGCTTCCGGCAGTAGCACCGAAACCCTTATTTCTAGAACGGAAAACCAAACTTGAGAAATTCTTGGGAGATTATCGGGCCGGAATTGCATCGTGCGTTTCTCATAACAATCGAGCTGGACATTGTTCGCCGTCGGGAGAGAACAGATCTAAGAGCACAACTGTTTAAACAAGCTTTCGACCACCTCTGCGAGGGAGAAGCCACACACAATAATGATAGGGGGTTATTAATGTCTCACATACAGTCACGGGTGCTGGTAGAGGCATCTCGATTGATGCTATCCACACCTACAGCAAGAAACATAACGCTCACGAGTGCAACTTTGCCGCCTTGCGAGATCCTAGACAACCTGTCCTTCGGATTTCTGTTTTACACCAGGGTAATGGTGCACCGGAAGCATCAACTGAATTCCCATCATTTTGCCTCTTATGTTAGGGAGCCTTTGGTTCCCTAGCAGGGGCAATATCAGATGCACACAGAGACGGTTTCCGATGACTTTGGCTTATGCGATAACGGTATACAAGGCAAAAGGGCTGGCGGTTCCGCATCAAGGTGGTGATACTGAGTGTTTGGCATGTGATCGGAGTTAATTAGTGAATCGCACGCCACGAGCAACTAGTGATCCTCGCATTCATCATAGTTTGATTTTTTCCGGAACTCAGGTTATGAAGAGCGCCCAAATGCGAGATAGCCTTGCCCGAGAGCTAGGTACCCTCTCCTTCGAGACAGAGGCAGCAGGACTTATGGATCAATTCCCCTGCCTGGTGATTCGAGGAATCTGTCACTATTGTGATTCTCATAAATAAAAACAATGGCTGGGATACGCAGCTCTCACTGCAGCGGCATATGGAAAGTTGCTTTCATCTGTAGTTCCTGTAGTTGCTTATGGGACGCGGCCAGAATGCAGTATGTGGCATTGTTGAATCACTGAAAGATCTGCTTACTACCTTGGCATTCGAGACTGAATTCGCCCCAGGAGAAAAAGTATGCTCGCGAATCCTGTTCATACCCGATCCGACAGATGATAAAAATGCATTGAACGTAAGAAAAGGAGATATGTTATGGCTCTATGGTAACCCAGGAACCGGGAAGTCTACTATGGCCATCACCGTTTCCGAAGAGCTACCAAATGAGGCCTTATTTGTTAGTAGTGATAAAACAGTCGCCTACTTTTTCCGCGACTCCAGTTCTGAGGACCGGAGAATGGATACCACTATACTTCGTGGCCTCCTATACTAGCTGGTTAAGCAGCGCCCCAAGCTGACAAAATTTATACTCTCCAAGTTCAAGGTGCGAAAGGGGTAACTCTTTAGATCCTCTGAAGGACTATGGACCATACTAGTCGACATTGGACATGACGCTACAGATGGAGAAAAATCCTGCATTATTGATGCACTGGATGAATGTCGCACTGAGTCGCTGGGGTATTTTATTGACCCAAATCAGTCAAAGTTGTCGAAATAACAACGATAAGAATCTTAATTACCAGTAGGCCATACCCTGAAATTGGTCGATTTTTCATTATATCGGAAATCAAAATAGGACCTTGACATATTCATTAGAGAAAAGTCCAAGAATTCGGCCGGAGAAACTACTACTCCCAAAAAGTCGCATTGGGGGTATCTGATATGCTTGGGGGGAAAGCTGAAGGGACATTTCTGTGGGTCGGAATAGCATACTGGCAGTGAATTGGCAAACATTCGGTTAAGAGATGCAATCAAAACACTTTAAAACATACCTCAGGGACTGCACTCATTGTATCAAAATTTGATAGAAACAGCTCTAAGGCGTGGTGAAGAAGATAATCAAACCGTCTTGGGAATGCTGAGCTTTATTACAATCGCATTACAACCACTAAGTGTGGCGGAGTTGTCTGAAGCTTGTCAACTGTATCAAGATGAAGACAAGGAGGACCGCCTTGGATTCACTCGTGAACATATTGAGATGTGTCGTCTTATGATTATCGTTCAGGACGGCTCTTACATAAGTCAGTGAAAGATTTTCTTATTGCAATTGGCAGTCGGAGAGTAGTTGTGATTAGTGAGTTGAAAACTCACGCCTCCTGGGCAAATCGATGTATCAACTACTTTTGACACGGTTGGAGGTTGTTTGCTAGCATAAAAGACCAGGAACCGAAGAGTAAATTTTTCGACTATGCGGTTCTTTACTGGCCCTATCATTGTCGCCATTGCGAATTCTGAATTCGGTGTTACACAGGAGCATAAGATCTTTTTCCAGCGGATATCCGATGAGTGAGAAGCGTGGATGCGGGTCTACTAGATGGGCTTTTACAGACAATCTAGATGGATTCACCCTACTGCATGCGGCCGACAGGTGGGGTATCTTACCCTTAACGGATTTTGCATTGACCAGCGGAATGGAAATGCCAGACTCAGGAAGCTTGGCGGACACCCGAAGAGCAGTTGAATCCAGTGATGCTGCATTTAAGACCGAAAATGGAATAACACCAATGGAAGTAGCAGCAAAAAAATGGCAGATTAATGTAATGGCGCTATTCTTGGAGAAGGGAGAAGCCGGAATGGTAGTAACTGAGCGTTTGATAGCTGCAGCAGGCAATCAAAGGAATGGGGACAATCGATGAAGCTCTTTCTCGATTGACAAGGAAACAGTATCCAAATCACAGGAGATGTGGTGGTTAGGGCTGCAGCAGGCAATTGCGGGAGTGGAAAGGGAGTGATGGAACTCCTGCTGGATCGACGAGAAGACCGGATTTCGATCATAGAAGATGTGGCCAAGGCTGCTGCAGGTAATTGGGATGGGAAGGAGGTGATGGAACCCTGCTGGATCGACGAAAGGACCAGATTCAGATCACAGAAGATGTGGTTGAAGCTGGCGCAGGCAACTTGAACCATTGGGGTGGAAAGCAAGTAATGGAGCTCCCGCTGGATCGACGAGGGGACCGGATTCAGATCACAGAAGATATGGTTGAAGCCGCTGCAGGCAATTATGGGGGTGGAATGAAAGTGATGGAACTCCTGGTGGATTGACGAGACCGAATCCGGATCACAGAAGATGTGGTCAAGGCTGCTACAGGCAATTTTTTTTCAATGGAAAGGGAGTGATGGGACTCCTGCTGGATCAACGAGGAGACCAGATCCAAGATATGGTTAAGATAACCAGAGTGGAAGCTAAGTGCAGATTGTTGAAAGATGGTCAATGATGTTGCAAATAATGAAAATCTCCTCATTACAGCACGATAAACTCTATATATACCTAAACTAGGGCACAAGTGGACGAGCAATTCTAGTGTCTCATTACTTTCAGCAACGGTCCCTCCTTTCAGCGGCTCACTATGCCCCCCCGGCCGAGAGGTTCTTAATATAACGGTATTCTCTCGGGTTACGGGGGTTTAGAGTATCGGATGAATTCTACTTAATATAACGCGCCTAAACAGCAAGGAAATCATCAGAAATCCGAAAAGTGGCGAAAGCACACTTCTGTGATATCTATGTTGCCCAGGCACTTGACCATACCGATACTACCGGGCAAGCACCGGCCGGTAGCATGTAGTTCACAGGTTTGAATCCTTAAAGTTTCACCCATACCTAATGCTATATAGGGCAGACAATCTTCAGCCTTGACATTTTGCATATCTTGTACTGCCATAAATCCAATTAAACGTTCCATATCAAAAGAATCTCTTTGTTAGTTCTCAAGGCCATTTTCGACTGCCCTTCGTCGGCCCCGGTTTGGTTGATTGGTCTCCGAAAGCTCTGAAGGTGTCTGTCTCCCTAGATGGTCTCGTAAATTGTCAACAGTAACACAACTTCGGAGGTTTTCATCCTCTAAGTCGTTTATCGGGAACAAGATATCAGCAATCCCTAACATCATGTTCTCCTGCCTTCCAGAAAATACATTTATTCGCGTCGCGTTGGCTTCTTTGAGCCCAGGAATTGACTTATTTATTCGCACTCATTCGTTCTAGTGGTGCGCTCCTCTTGGCGCCTGATGAGAAATTCGATAAAGGGGCTTTCAATAAGGAATCTAACTGCTTGGTATTTAATTTCGACGCTTTGTCCTTCTGTAAGGGCTTGCAGATAATGTAGGACCTCTCTTTCTCACAGCCTTAGCCCTTAGCCAATCGCCGTTTCATAGAAATCTAGTTATTGTGTTTCCCTATGCCAAGTTTGATTACGGTTACTCAGATAGGTAACTCACTCCAAATCGCTCTGAGCTGCAAGAGTCTCTTTATTACTTTATTGGCGTGACATGCACGGGGTATTCTACCTATCGCAATCATGTGACTTGCTTATTAAGGCCCAATTCATATGATGTATATCCGCAACTGTCTATATTTTTCACAGGCGACAGACAGTTAGCAAGATAATCCCCATAATATTAGTCTTGTTGTTATAATGTAACACATGCCTCTGACCCTTGTATTAACACAAGACTAACACCAAAATTCGGGAAAGTAAAGAAGATCGAACTACAAACAATAATATTACTAAGGTCTTAACCATTACATATATAGTAAACTCCGACCGCGAGACATATACCATCAGTAGCACACGGAATTTAACGACTAGATATGGCTCTAGAGTTTGACACGTTAGCATTAACAATAGGCAAATCAAAAGAATGCTTCCTCACTTGATGAAATACTGCAAGTCCTTGGTGGTAACATATATATCTTTACGCGAGAACTTCGAGTACGTAGACCCCATAGGTATTCTGGTAGAGGGTAACACCAATCCTCCTTTATTTCTTGCTCACCAAGCTCCCAAATATCTCGTCTCGTCGCTGGGTGAGCTGATGAAGCTCATGTTCGAGCTTTTTGTATTCTGCCTTAGCACCCTGTATGTCCGCAGGTAAGTCATGGAACGTCCTGATTCTCCCCTCCAAGGTTTTAACGGTTTCTTTTATCCTAACCACACTCTCCTCCTCTATCATGAGCTCCTCGATCGTCGGGCCTTTGATGTTAACGCTTCTTTGAAGGGCAGCAATTCTATCACGATATTCCTCCACCTTGGCCACAAGAAGCTTTGTTCCTCTAGACCATTCTGCTGTCCGACCAGGGAGATTAAGTGATGTCTCGTATGCTTCATTGGTCTTGGATTCTTCAATTTGATTTCGGACGGCAGTCAATTCCTTAGCTAAATAACCTTGCAGAGCCTCGATCCTGCGAACCTGCTCCGCAGCGTCAAACTCTTCCTTGGTCAATTCTATAATCGATTGGCTTAGGTGGATCGGCTCGGTGTTTAATGCCGCTAATGTCACTGCTGCCTCTGCCAGGTCATCTAGGTCTCTCATTGCCTGCCCATCAAGATGAGACACTAATCCCTCCAGTAGCTCCCCTTGAAGCCCGTCCTCACATGGCTCTCGGATTTTATATCGGTGTAGTATGTCTCCGCGCGCGTGATGTAGAAGTGTCACTTCCTCATCCGCCGAGTCATTTGCCGCAGCGATTGCTAGCAAGGTCTTTAGCGTGTCTTCGTTACGCTCAAATGATGGGATAGGATTGGGTGAGTATTTGCGACTCAGCCAGGAGTTGATGTATGCCCAATTCTTGGTTTGTATGGCCGCCTGTCGCGCCTTTGTAGGAGATATGAGCGGAGAGTTGAGAGAAGATGTATCCATTTGCCAATATTATTCGTACGGCACACGTAATATAGCCTTTAGGTGTTCCCTTCGAATCTTGTGATAAGTTGTTGCACTCATGAGCATAACTTACTAAAGTTACCTTGAAGGCTTTCCCAACTCAAAGTTACACTAGTCAAGTCAGGCTAGGCTAATGCTCTATTAACCCGGTACGTATAGGTAAGTATCATAGTAAGTTACTCTAGATAGTTAACGATGATAGTATTATGATATATATATATATATACGTTGGTGCCCTAGGCACTAAGGTTAGTCAGCTCGCTAAGGATCACCATCCAACCGAACAAGCCTGCCTTCTTATGCCTTCAGTTCCATCAATATATATATACGTAGATGTATGATATGATAATGTACATACAATACCACTGTACCATTAAGTATTCCTCTGTGTACATATGGCTTTTAAGGTCCTTGATTTTTTTATGAGTTGCTATGGATATTAGGCCAGTTTGCCAGTTTGGTGTTCAAGTTCCTCTCTGATACTCCTTAATATCCTTCCATTCTGACGGTTGGCCAAATCCGGTTTACTCGAAGGCTTGTCGAGGACACTCTTTCCGATGATATGTAGAATATTAATCTGCAGTTGAGCAGATGCCGACAGATGCAAGTCAATGCTTTCGGCATCGCTACTATGTAGTAGTGTCGTGCAGTCTTAATTTATGGACGGCTGCCCGGTCAGCTGGCAATACATTCCGCATACAGCGCCCACTGCCAGCCATTTTCATGGTGATGCTAACTTTGCGGAAGCTCAGGACAAGGAGGTCAGGGGTTGAGCCGAGAAAAGTGGTGGGGCAGACGCTACCAACTTCTCCAGCCACACGTCTAGCCTGCACCCCATGGGGTGAAGTAAAAATGTTCTGGGTCTTATCCCCGCGGTCTCACTCTCGTGCCCGAAATGCCTATAGTAGGCCGCAAAGTCGCCGTGTCCCGAGCAGGCGGCGTACAGCGCAAGGCGACTGAGCTTGAGGTTCGGTGGCCTCGTGGCGTGAATCCCCAGCTCTCATATATACCTTCGGGTGTCTAGAATGCGACGGTTAGGCTTTCTTTGGCGCAGCGTTTAGACCACGTGAGGGTCGCGATATCTCCCCTGCTCGAGCTTCGGCCCGCAGCGTCGGTCCCCGAAATCCCTGCATGTCCTGGCACTCCTCGCACCAATGGCCTTCCCAGGGGGCAAAGTGCTGAGCAATCTAGTTGCGTTGGCCCGCTGGGGCCGGCGGCTAGTGGCTTCCGGAAATGTGGCAAACATTGATTGTAAATGTTCGTGCGCGACATGAAAGAGCGCGCGACTTCCAGATTGTCTAGGTAAGCAATCAACTTGTCTGCGACCTCCGCCTTTATGGTACTGACCGCCCCTTGCAGCCCTTTCAGTGCAGCGACCGCTTCAGCGTTGAATACCTCCGCCTTTGGCAGTGGGAGCCTGCCGCGTGCGATGCAACCGGGAGCCCAGGTCTTTAGCAAATAACCCATATTTTTACCGCAGTCTGTAGGCGTCTAGTGCTATACTTGCGCGTGTGGCCTAGTTGTGCGTCATACAGTGACGTGGGTCGAGCCTTTCATCTGCACTGCTGCTAGCGTCGTTTTGTTGTCAAGGGGGATCGTAGCTTCGCGATGTAGGGCTGCCTCGACTGCATCAGATATATGATGTATATCACACCTATATGCTGTTGACCAGCAGCATTTTGATTAGGCATCTTCATAAGCATAGCGCTCTGTATGCAGGCAGTAGCTCGCTGAACAGCTTTCCGACAATCAACGAAGCCAGCCTTTTTCGGAATCTGTCCTAGTATGGACTAGGTATCTATAATTGTATCTAACAGAAAATAGAGCGCTTTTGATGAACCTGCCCACGCCTAAGGGGTTGGATACTAATGGCAGTATCGGGTCGATCGAAGTTCTAATTATTTTGGTCCGGTATATACTCTATTGTCAACCTGCACGCATCATTCTATCATATAAGCCACTCAGTACTGCACTGAGGAGCCTAGGCTTCTCTTTTATCGTCGAGTGGTTTAGTTTGATATCTATTCGGGCCAATGGCTTGAAAGCCAGCACTGGACAAAACAAGCCGTCTAGCTTCGTTATCCGGCGTGGGAGAATAGCCAGCGTCTTGGTGCGAAGTCATCCAAAGCTTACCTAGCATCGTAAATGCTGGGTGAAAGTCCCTCCACTGCTTAACAAGATAAGTATGTTCTCTTATACTCCAACGTTCACTTCAAGCGCAGCTCCTAGTTTCGTTCCCGGGGAGATCGCTAATATATTTCACCATAGGCCCTATGCAAGTCAACCCTTGGGGTGAAACTCCCATTGCTGGAGCTGAAGAACCCGACAGTACTTCCTACCGCCGCGCCTTATGCCACATATTTTCCTCATATCAGCCCCCTGTCGCATCCAACGAGCACCTTCCGTTGTCTGGGGAGTTCACTCAAATTTGGTAATTTCGGGCATTCGCAGGAGCTTGCAGAAATTTGTAAGAGGGTGTATCAGAACACCACTGCACAACGAACAGAGAAGGCGATTTTTAAACTATCCGGGAGGAGTACTGAAATAACTATGTAGTATTACCTCGAGGTTCATTAGTAAACACCGGATAGTTTAATACTTTGAGTTAATATTGAGTAGTTACTTTAGTGCTACCTTGAAACTACGTTCGAACTTCCTAGAAAATCGCCACGTCCGACAACACAATGTCTGGGCCTAGACTCTAAAATAGCCTCCCTAAACTCAGAGGGTATTCAAACCGAGCATTATTATGTGGTGGGTAACGGAATGTAGATGTTGGGTCGTCGGATTTTTGATCTCCTGCTATGATACTTGATACTTGCAATTGGGAGACCAAGCACCGCTTTCGAGCCTGTAGGTATGTATTGTAGCAGGTCGAGATGCGATGGAGGTTTCAAATTTTGAATAAACATATCTTAAAAGAAGCTTTTCCACCCTATTTCTGATACCACTAAAATATGAGTCAGCGGAGATCAATTGATATATAAGTTGAATGAAATCCCTGCTCATGCGAGATAGAATAGTGAGGGCTGTGATTGGCTCAGATGGCGGTGCTTGGCCCCACTTCTTCGTTGCGTCTCATCATTATATCATAATAATTGATCAGAACCCAAGTTAATAACTCTTCAATTAGTTGTTCGGCCGATTTCCTGTTGTTCATCGTGCCCGGATAACCAGCTAATATCGACACAAGATATATATATTCATCCAGGTTTGAAGCCCGATCCACATCCTCACGCTCAACATCTCTCTAATAGAGTACTAGAACATACATTACATGCATGCTCGAGTAAGTATCAGCGCGATGCTTTTCGTTCGCGATAACGATCCACGTGACAGGAAGAGCTTTTCCTAAGCTAATAAGATACGCGGCAGGGTCGAAGGCACTCGGTATTTCCAACCCGATATCCAGACGCGGCAATGGTGCCACCGATAAGCATGACATGGGACCCATCATGCTGTATATAAATTTGCCGGGAAACTGTGTGCAGATCAATATCTAAATCGCTTTTTCATGTGTTTTTACGAGAAGGGTCTTACTCTGCTATGATATGACGGCTCAATAGGTCTCAGGCCGAACTATGTAGGGACGCAGAATCCCGGCAGGACATACTGTCAGCGAGGATACTGTCGGTGTAGCAACGGTCAGTAAGGATACTATCGACGTGGGATCATACCGGTGGGGAACACCGTTCGCGTGAACACTAGAATAGCAGCGAGAATACAGTCAGAATGGGTAGTGAGATACTAGCGGCAGTAGGGTTATTTCAGAGTCCTGCATATAAGTAAATTATTAAGCTCGGACCGAATTTTTTTCCGTGTATACCCTTCCACGACTTCGTGGGGTGCTTAGTAGCTCGAAACCCACAGCGCTGACGGCTTAACTTAAAAAAGCATCAACCGGGGGATATTGTACCTGAGGAACCTGGCACTCAACGAAAGAAGGGGCTGGTAACTATCATAAGATAGATCCTTCGTTCTTCAGAAGTGTAGGGACAGGTATACTATGCACATACATGCCTATCATATGAGAGCTCGATCTCTCTCATCAAGACATGTCGAATTTTCTCGTTCTTCAACCAAACCAGTATATAGAATGGAACCACGGTAAACGGACAACCCAAAGTTGACAGGAATGGTAAAATTACCGACATCAAGCTACAAACCGCCGCCGGCTGCAGTAGCTAAAGTGAAAAACTACATATCATAGATGAAACGGAAGCAGTGAAGATGAAAAAATGACTTTGTTTTAACACGGTAAGATATTACTGGCGTTATTAATTGAATTCGCTGCGTTGGAGACTTCTATTCATTTCCCTAATGCTTATATTATAAAAGTAATGCTGGTGGTTCTTCGTCTACACGCGTGGCAGTATGTGGAAATAGTTGGCAGCAACAACAATATTATATTATGATAGTAATAATACTCTTACGATTAGATAGAATAATACTAAATAAATGTCTTAATTAGAGGCACTGCAATTCCCCGTAAATGCGTTAGAGAGTTACTGGTGGGAGGAGGGTCTTCTTATCTACTAATCATAAAAATTATTATTATTGTGATTATCTTGATGTGCAATTAAGTTATAGATTTACCTACTTAAGCTTCTGAAGAAATCAAGATCCGGAGAATCACGTGTAAGCCCGTGGGATGGGCAATGTAGATAAGTGCGACGCTCCATAAAATAGTAATGAGATGTACCCATGATGAAACGAAGAATTGTGAACGCTGCCTTTTTAGTTTCATATTAACCCCCCCTGCCACTTTGTTACTCAGAGGCTGGCTTCGACCTCACCATATTCTGTGAAAACAGTTTATAGCGAAAAATTGTGGGCTGTATACTAATATTTTGCTTCAGAGTATTATTGCCGTATTGTCCCTAGCCATGCCCGAATGTAAATATATATACGTATCGTGCTGTCATATCCTATACATGGAGTGCATGTACAGTGAAAAACCGCTGGATAGGTGTGGGTATTGGTTTTTAACCCCTCCCAGCCTCAAAAGGTCCAGAACAGCCTTTTTACCATTGTATGAGCGTCACATGTAAAACAAGACGGCTTAATAACATGGAATAATGTCCGAGCGTTTTTTGCTTTTTCCCTTGTGGGAATCGATGACGGTCTGGACCGTTCTTTCGAGCTCGAGCTTTCTTCACCTTTTTTTCTTTGGTCTTAAGGTACATAGCGGCGCACAAATGATGTCTGTAGTACTCAAAAGGTACTTTCTACGTACTTGCCTATCATCTAATTGTCACGTTAGCACGTATCCTAGAGTAACCCGATATCAAACCGATCGGTCTGGACTTTCTCTATCGTCTTCGTCTTGGAGGCAGTTGTTTCCCTCGGATTGTCATAACCATACATATTACTTACATGCTCCGTATATGTATAGTGATTAATAAGAAACTGATTTTCCTTCTTATCCCCGATCCATCCAACGCTGCAGAATGCGGATAGTTTTGATGAAGATAGGCGGGTTCAAACCGATTTTGGCAAAACCACAAGCTACTTATTCGGCATATGTAAATATACAACCATGCACTTGGTGGATGGGATGGGAACGGAGCTTATGATTGCTTTACCCGCCTTCCTTCTCGCCCGAGCGGGAAATTTATTTTCTAGCTAGTGGTAGATGAGTAAGAATAGAATAAAAGGGGTATTGTGGGTTGGCTTCTGACTCGAGCTCATAAACTCACTTTAAAACGTAAAGCTTCGAGATATGTAGCATTGCTGTCGAAGCCCATGTGTACAAAAGATGGTATGATTATGAATAATAGATTTTAAACATCCACATGGAAACGAGAAGAGAAAAGGGACTTAGATGTTCAGACATAGGCACCACCTAATATCGCCAAACCGTTTATAGACTTATAGACATCATCCGCAACCTGAGCCAATCGATGGACCAAAAATGCAAACAACAACCCCACAAGCATGCCGGATTAGAACTAAGAACGTATGGTCACTCCAATCAGCTCTTGTTTCGTTTTTCTCACTCGTGTGTCATATAGATTTTGGAGGCCTCTCCTATAACCTTACAGGAATATAACTTTAAGACGAAGAAACCTCAGTAGGTGTGTATCCTTTGCAGAACGCCAGCCGAGTCCAGAACTCCATGTGCGTCATGATGGAAACAGTAAATGGTGAAAGAGCTGTCGTGAACCATGTCTACCCGGCCCGTCCACTTTGCACCTGATTCCCTACCGGCGGTGCTGGTTGCGGGTAGATCCGCGGCCGCTTAGCGAAATTAGAAACATCTGGGTTCCCAGACATCTCTGAGACCTGCCGTCGATGTTGGGGTCGAACGGTCGTAGTGTGAGGAGCTTGAGCGGTTGGGAACTGGACTCCATTCTGGTCGATAGTGAAGGTCGCAGTAGTCGCCGCTGGCTGAACGTACTGATTCTGGACTTGGTGGACGCTAGGATGTATAGGAGATACGCCCGGGAGCTGACTCGGTGACTGCCAATTGTTCATTGACGCTGCTGGAGACTGACCGGGCGAGCTGTCTCCCTTGACGGAATGGGGTGCAGAGGTCTGAGCAGCCATTGCAACAGCAGATGTTGGTGCCTCGATACCATGTGGGAGACTCTTGAGATGAACAAGATGCTTCTCAAGCATGTCAATTAGACTTTTGCGAGTAAAAGGCTTGGGAAGTACGTCATCCATGCCTAGTTAGATTTTAGCACTATCTTTCATGCTAAGTCGAGTGACACAGAAGTACCGTGCTGGAAATAAAGCTGAATGTCATCACTTCGGATATTAGACGTCATGGCAATGATGGGCGTACGGTCGAACTGACGGATGACATGACAAGCGGATACTCCATCAAGGTTGGGCATAATAATGTCCATCAGAATCAGATCATACTTAGAACCTCCTTGAATTTTATTGACGGCTTGCAGGCCATCAAACTGTGAAGGGCGTCAATGGCAGCACCATATCAAACAGGAAAAACCAAGTCACATACCGCAGTGTCAATGACGCAGGAAAATGAATTGAGGAATTTGCCCCCTACCTGGCGGCAGGTATCATCATCCTCAACAAGCAATATATGGGGGTTCCGCACCCATCCAGGGTCAACATATGTACTCTTTTTCCGACCTTCTGGGTATTGTCGACGAGAATCCGGAGGATCGAGTTCTTTTGGTGGTATAGTATAAGGGATATTGTTAACATGCTCACTATACATGGGATCGATACCATTGGTAGCGCCGACTGGGTATACAACAGGCTCCAGTTCGCCATTTATTTTTGAATAGCTCATAGTCGCGCTAGAACCTGCAGACGTGACGGGACGGATCACGCCATTCCTTGGACCGTTTTCCAGAGGGGGTGTAGAGACCACACCAGTAGATTTGTGCGGATCACCCAGCGAGTCCAAGCTTGTAAGGCTAAATTGTATCTCAGCGTTCATATCACTCAACAACTTCGAAGCATGCTGCAAAGGCGATGCAGGCACGTCGTCAATTGGTGCCATTTGCGCGGGACTCATTGTCGAACCATCTTGGCCTGGGTTCTGGAAAGGAGCGGCTGCTCTGCTATCTCGACGTTGGCGGGCATCAAGCGACAATAGGAAGTTCATCACTTGGTGGATCACGTTTTCGTGATTTAGGATCGTCTTTTGCACTCTCATCACTTCTTGTAGCATTAGTTGGTGATCCACTGTCAGCTGTGCGTTACGATCGGAAAGGTGTTGGATCTGCTGCTGCTGTGCTACAATCTGCTGGTTCAAGAGATCCAATTGATGTGTCGGAACGTTATCATCCGGGACCGGGGCCGGTTTGCGAGGGGCCGGGGCTTTTCGTCTGATGTTGTCGAGGGAATCTCTACTGTTTGCTTTGAATTCCGGGTGCTTGAATTCCCAAGCCTGCGCAGGGTCAATACGGGGCCATCATGATTTCGAGCGACATGACGGAAGACTGACATTCGGTCCGTAAGGTGATTGTCCGATCTCTTCACTATTCTGGCGGACTTTGTGGAAGTCATATTTGTTAAGTTGGCGAACGAAACTTGCAAAATTGCTGTGTTTGAAGTGTTTGGGGAGAATGGATTTCGTAAATTTTTCGCACTTAGGAGTCACCGCGATGTACCACATGTCAGCGGCATCCTTGGATGCTAAATTCATTGTCACACAGGTCGGATATCTCACCTCTAGCACTACAAAGCTGTCACTTTCATCCCCCCAGCGGACGATCTCCGAATATGACGGGTCTTCTAACATCCTAAGATCCTATCTATTAGATCAAGGACTCGAATCGACAAGTGCGGACTAGGTGAAGGATCGAAATAAAACGGTGATGGACCTACTTATATAGCTTTCGCACCTGGTGGAAACGCGGTTAGCATCACGGAAGCTTTCCAACTGATAGAGCTCAGTCAGACTTACAAAGTCGCTGGAATTTCCAGCGGAGCCGGCGCCTGAGGCCTGGCCGCCGTCCATCCTATGTATATATTTCCTGTGATAGGTTGTCTAGTTACGCCTGGGGCAAAACACAACAACGCTTGATCTATCGCCCAGGTTGTGTGTGTGATGAGTTGGCTATCAGGAGGCATACAAGGAGTCTATGGAGGGACTCGATATGAAACTGGCGACCGTCTCAATGCCCATTTGGGTCGAACGAGGCCTGCGCTCGAAAACTCACTGGGCCACCAGAGGCGATCTCTTCCGTGGAGAGAATCAAACAACAAAGGAAAGAGGGGAAGTCGAGAAGGTGGTGGAAAAACCACGTCTAGTAAGAAACACAACCGCTGCGGACGAAGTGGCAGCAGCATGCGGGAAAGGAAGAAGCCGCCAAGATGCTAACTATGAATATGCAGGGTTTAGTTGAAGAAGTGAAGAACAATAATAATCCTACATACGTAGGTATAGGTAATAACTAGAGTATGATAGAAGGAGGGGAAACGGAGACGCCAGGCCTGCTTTTCTTCCGTATAAAACGTGCAGGTGCAGTTTGCAGTTTGCAGTTTGCAGTTTTCACTAGTTTTAAGTTAGTCGTCAGTTTAGCATTAGAAGCAGGTTATGTAGTAGCTATGTAGTAGTAGGTATGATAGTAGTTAGCTAGTAGTTAGCTAGTGGTTTATATGTATCAGAGTGAGCAAGTCGCAGTCGCAGTCGCAATCGAGTCGCAGTCGCAGTTGCCAGCAGTAGTAATAAAATAATTATTATGATTATCATTATTGTTATGATAAGAATGTGTTAGTATGTACGGTACATACAAAGTGGTTTTAGTGTCCTTAACTTTGATAATTATCATCGAATTATTATACCGATCGATAGAGAGTTGCGATCGCTCGCGTGAGTTAGTTAGTATAATTGAAATGTTAACATATACAAAAGGGTCCCGGAAGTTTGGAATCAAGCCGGATTTCTCGTCTCTCATTTCTCGTTTAATTGTTTATTAAATCGTCTAGTACCATATTATAAGTCAAACAAGTCATAATCTACCGGCAGATCGTAAAGTAAAAGGAGTCTCTATCATTTCTAAGTTACATGTACCACCTGGGATGCTCCTTGAGACTTCCATATGCATCGGATTCTAATGTTGAGATTCGCCTCCTGCTACCCACACGGGAATCCTCCATTAGTAGTATGTGGCAAGTTCAGAGTACTAATAAGGTTATGATGATCTTTGCAAGGAACAGGAATCTCCGATGGGTCACTCTACTGCTTGTCCTTCCTGCGCTCATTCCTTCTAATAACTAATGCAGTCGATGGTCATCCTTATACATTATTTGACTAGGTTATTAAATATCGTCATCTGTCTGGTATCCATAGGCATAGCTTCCAGAGCTCCTAGGTTCGGATTAGGACTTCATGCATGATGAAAACTCATAAGACACTCTCACTTTGAAAATCTTGATCAGAGTGAGCTTCGTCCTTGCGTCATCATTAGCCATATTTTGAACATGGGTGTTTTTCCTTCTCACTAGACTTGACTACCTGTCACCTCGTTAAAGCAGGGCACCCCTGGGCAGTGGATATTATACAGTACATATATATTATATATACTACCAACCGTGATACATGTATACATACATCCAACGGATGATGGATTTGGAGAAACAAGATACGTCTATTTCTGCGCGTTGTTTTATTATTAGCCACCCGTCGCTTACCTTTTCTTTTTTTTTTCTTATTTTTCATGATCAACCCAAGCTGCATTATTATACATAGACAGGTACTTGAGACCTGGTAGCCAATTATTAGTAATTCCAACTGGTTATGCATGGATTGATATCCCATTTTACTACTAGTATACATAAGGGTGGGTTGGCGTTCACATCATTGCATACCTTTCGACATCTGTTGCTAGAAATGGCCGGTTTAATTTAAGAACTTATGTGAACATATCCATTGAAAAGGATACAGGGTCCTGAGGATGTCAAGTCTGCTCAATCATTGATTCATTGATAGTGTTAATTGTGCTCACCCTGAAAATTCACCAACGTTGCGATAAAATAGAGATTGACATACAGTTCTTTGTAAAATGGTTGTCTCATTGGACAAACTCGCTCTCACCGTTTACAAGCTATGTAGGAGGCGCGAATTCCTGGGGCTAGCTATTAATTACCGGGCGTGGGCGGTTGAGCGGAGGCTAGTTTGTTTGATGGGACAACTATTTTGCGAAGCACTATACTTTATATATCATATAGTTTATTATTATTCCAGTGAGGCAACTACACTTAGGTCTCAATCAGCATAATAAATGAATTCTATAATTCTTGGTATCGACCTATCACTGCTGTTTTTCATCTGGGAAGACGTTACAAACAATTAGGCTATTAGTACATATTACTACTGTAACAACTTAATGGTGTGACATCAACCCCAACTAACGGTGGTTTTGCCTATGATACAAGTTCCTAACAATAGCTAATTGATGTGTCAGTGTACAATAGCACCGGCCGGTCAAAACTGAAGCTACATAGTTTGAGTCCATATCACCATTTACGACTAGTGAATGTACCCCTTAATAGTACTACGTAGTACTAGCTTTATTACAATTACATAGGAGGTGGTAACATAGTCTTAAGTAGGTGAATACACTGGAAGTCATCAACTACTTTCCTAGGTAACTTATTCACTAAGCTCTAGTAGTGCTTACTATGATGCATTTAGAAATCTATTCCTTTGATTGCGCTAGCATTAATAAGGGACTTTAGGCACTACTCCTGTTCTAGTAGACGTTATTGCCGTATTTGTTATAGTGGTGGTGTGCGCCAATCCAAAGCCCCGTTCATATAGTTACACTAGTATTATATTGTAACATCTAACCATGTATGTATGCCCGGAATACTCAACTCTTATGACTACCTGAGATGTTAGCCTTTTTGGACTTGTCTCTACTGGTGATTCCACTCTCTTCATGTAGTAGTAAGTGTCACCTAGGCAGACTTTAGTGCGGTAAATCTTGAAGCTTAAAGTGGAGATGGATATAAAGATTGTAGAAAATTGCTGTATCAGCAATCATATACAGCTTATATAAGATCCCTCATGTGCGCGGCTTCGCTCTGAGAAAGTTACTCAGACCTTAGTAATCGTATTTGTCAGCTATCAGTAAGCAATCATTGCTCATAATCGTCCTTCGGGCCCAGGCCCTTTCATTATTTCAGTAATTCAGCAGGTCGAGCCATGATCTGAGATATAACTATTGCACTCGAAGATTATTTCTGAACTTCATCACTAGCTAGAAGCCTCGCTTGATGGCTTCTCCGAACTTGATTCGCTGTCCTTCAAAAGGCTTTGCTATTCCTAGTAGTGTCGGTGAGATCCTTATTTGACTGCAGACTCAGGAACCAGACCGTTGTTATCGTTTGTGCTTAGGGGAGGCATTTTAGGAATACCAAAAGAAGAATCACTAGGAGTAGCTATAGCTAATATCATGCATGTACAACAATACGCAGTTAAGGCGTCAGTATTACTCAATACACTATATTACATGACATCATCATTGATAACTACAATACGGACTAGTATCGGACCAGGTGATTGTTTTTAAGGTCAGGTACCGGGTACCATTATTTACTGAGGCCAAACTAAATATTCTTTTGACGAACCTTGGCTATAGTATATATACTATAGTATGCTGACGGAATGATCTCCCATGATCATTCATTGGGCCTTCTAGCGTTGATGTAGTGGTAAGGTCAGCGGCCCGCTGCCTCACAATAAAGGTACCATATCTAGTTTATTCGGTTACCGTGAATAACTTCGAGTTCGCATATCATTACCACAGAACGACTGACTACAGCACGAGATATCGTTGCGATTCTGAGGAGCTTTCTAAGGTCTTTCCCGTTTTCTTTTAACTTAGACCCCATACAACTTCTACCGAAATCACAGTATGAGGGTTTGCAAAGCGGTCGTAAGGGATGGAAGTTTTCCCTTCCGAAAAGAAATTGTAGGTCTAAGTCATATAGGGCAAGTACAATACAAAAAAGCGGTGCGGTGGAGTTGACGAGGTTGCAAACAGGGCGTCTAGCAGGTGGCGCCACTTCAGTTGCGAGGCTTCGAGTTAGCTGGTCCGTGCGCCTGCTCTTGTTCTTAGCCAGGCCGCTCTGCTATCTTCGGTTCGGGCAAGATTGGCCTCCTCCTTGAGGTCATCAGGCACTGGGAACCGCTGCAGTTTTCACTTCTCCTTTCCTCCAATTCCTCCTGTAGGGCTGCCATGCCGGGCAGCTTTTATCGGTAACGCAATAAGTATGGCGACAGTTGGCGCACTTCCAAAGGGGGCAGCTCTCGAACCCCGGTATCCGTTGTTATTATGTTGACTAGCGCAGTATGCGCAAACAACCCTTGAAGCGATGAATGTGCTGGACGTGTCCGAATTAAAGACATCTGACACACTATATGATTTTGCAGCCAGGGTCGTACAGCTCCGTCCGTAGGGGTGCCACCGGATAAATAGCTGTTGGTTGTTCAGCAGCCGGCTTGTATCTCTGGGATCGCGGAGTGCAACTATTAAGGACCACTTCTCTTTATTAATGACCGTCGTTGGGATCGACTCTTGGTTATCGTGTAGAATCTCTTCCTTCAGCCGCTCCTCGTCATATGAGCAAGGATTGCTGGTGGCTGATAATCTGGGCATGTTAGCCATTGCCATGCGTTAGCCGATCAAGCCAGCTTCCGCGGCACCGTTCCCGATCAAGAGCAGCGTTGGGATAGATGTCAAGGTCACGGCTTCGGAGGCTTTAAGCTCCCGCGATTTGGACGCTGACTATCACTAAATCTTCGCTTGGTCCTAGAGTAGCTTACACCGCCTCGGCGATCGACTTCGGCCGTTAGTTCCTTCGGTATGGAGGTCACAGTGTGTCTTCAGAGTCAGCTAGTGACGACAAGGGGAGAGACACCAGAAGGGCCACAAGCAATCGGTTGTGAGGGGCTAGGAGATATCCGTTGTGTCTCGCCCAGTTCTTTCCAGGCCTGAGCTATCGTGGATGACAAGAGCGTCTCAGAAACCTGCATTGCAGGTAGCTTTGGTGGTCTATAAGCCTCTTCACTACCCCTGCTAATTGCAACGCGAAGCCGCGAACCTCGTAATGATGGGGAGCCAGCATTTGACAGGGTGGACAAGGTCGATCGATTAATCTCTGCCGAGCCACCACCCAATTCACTCTCCCCCTGAGGTCTATACCACTCCCCAGGCCTTCAGGGTTTTCCGAGGCCGACAGCACTCAGCGAACTTCACAGACTCCTTCCTTCTCTGCACCAGCCTGTATTATGGTATTCTCTGGCGGTCTTTGTTAAATGAGTCGATCCGCACCAAGGCCTGAGGGAGGAGGGCAGAGCCTCCCAAAGCCTAGAGGGTGAGCGTAGCGAGCGACCTTAAGACAATCTGCTTTACCCAGGTGCTGAGGGAGTGGACGCTTAATTTAGTTGAAGTAGGCCGCTTTGGTCGCCGGTGGAGAAAGGGCAGTCGCCTCGCCTCGAAGGACGTGCTCTCGGCTAAAATGACTGTGTCTAACCATTTCCGGATAGACGCATGGGCTAGAATGAAGGCCTAATACAATTTAGAAAAGGGGAAACCAAAAACGGTCTTTTCTAAGCAGTTCGGCCATTAGGCTTTCACCATGATTCCGAGCGCTAACCATTCCTCGACCCCCTTAGTACATGCCAGTATACCGCAAATTAAACCGAACGTCGCTGCCGAACAGAAGCTAGTATCTAGAGCATCGAACGGCAGGAAAGCCGGACCCATTACAGGACCAATAAGGAAGTTGCGGAATTAAGAAACTCCATTTACAAGTTTCTCACTATACACGAATAAGATTGTTGACTGGGTCAAGTTGGCAGAAGAGGCATTGAAAAAGGAGGGGTCTATTGCATCTCGTTCTCACAATTCAGTCTTCCCTGCTAGCATACAATCTATAAATTACGGGAGATTTGAGAATGGGCGCTTCCTTGAGACTAATAATATCCACCCTCATTATCGGCTGCGACGGCACAAGGTAAATCGGGTTACTTGTTTCCATTAAACGACACTAACATTGGTGATTTCACAAACCCGAGAGTGAAGAAGCTTATCAGGAACTTGAAGAGCTTGACCCTCGAACGTTGCCTTCTCGTCTCGCCAATAGAACAAAAACAAATTTGGCACATTCGCACAACTTACCTCAGAATCCAAGCTCTTCCACTCCGGTGTCAAATCCTTCTGGTTAGGGCGAGACTTGTCGACCTCGGGCGCCGAGCGAATTCCCAAGCACCTGAAGGATTTTAACATGTATATCAGCCGAAATGATAGTGTGATCCTATTGGAATACTTTTTTGCAATTTCGCATCAGCAGGTAGTTTCGTCCATTGGATTTCATTATTTTTCTGCAAGGAAGGCCACCATGATGTATGTAGCGCCAGTGTTCATTCAATCGAAATGAAAAATAACGGTTGTGCTTGAAGAAACGAGGGGATATCTTTGGGGTATTTATGTTTGGTGACACGCCTTCGTGATCTTTGGGTGCCTTGAGATTGATAAGCGAATCGGAATCAAGATCAGAATCAACCTTGATCAGAATCCCATCACGTTTTCCGGCGTTAAAAACCCTGATCTAGTTACGGGGGCGAAGAGCTTTAGGATACAGGAGGAAAATACCTCCAAGACTTGTATGTAAAAGATAACTAGCCAGGCTTGCCGCCGACTTGCTACTCACTATCGAACGGTAAGTGAATAATTACAATTATCAATCAGCATCATATCATTAGCGGTAATATCACAGAAATATTCACAGTAGGAGCTTGAAGCTCCACCGCCAGTTGTATCTTGCAGCAGGGCCTACGTAATGAGTAGAATATCTCATTGAACGAATTATAATATTCTAACGGGTTCGGCTCTGACTGACAAGACCTGGTAGGCCTCAACAGTTTTCTCATACTCAGTCATTACGTGGGGAAATATATAAATAGGCCTTCGCCTCGAAAGTTCAGGCCTTGATTACCGCCTTATTCCCAATAGTTCCGCAGATTGTGACGACTCAATCCCGAAGCATAACATAATGGATTTTGATGTTAGTTAATGGGTGATCTTCATTAGAATCCAAAGGTAGAGAGAAAGAAAACGGCAAG
Organism: Pseudotulostoma volvatum; assembly: GCA_019804575.2. NCBI lineage: Eukaryota > Fungi > Ascomycota > Eurotiomycetes > Eurotiales > Elaphomycetaceae > Pseudotulostoma > Pseudotulostoma volvatum. The sequence continues at coordinate 27,995 of JAHQZX020001041.1, forward strand.
ACAGAACTTGAAGGAGACAAAAGGAGAACAAATACGCCACTTGTAGTCATGTGATCCACACCGGGGGCCTAGACCGTAACACAGATCGTCGATCGGTTCTTATCACTGGATAACTATGTTGAATGAGCAAATGATGCTTTCTTTCGGCTTGAAGATTCGGAGAATCAACTGTTGCCCTATCGACATCGAAATCAAAGTATACTAGAAGATCACCGACCGAGACTTCCATAACTAGATAACTAGATCACTATGTGAATGGGCGAAGTGGAGTTTCCTTTTGGCTCGGAGGTTCGGAAATCAATCGTCGCCTTATCCATACCAGAATCGAATTTTTGCATACTCGACTGCTGATCGAAATCTCCATAACTGAAGTTGTCTTTCGGTTTAGGGACTCGGAAATCGATTGTCGCTAATTAGTATGCCATAGAAGACCACATATATCTTTAACTAGATCACTATGTGAATGAGTGAAATGTTCCTTTCAGCTTGGAGATTTGGAAGTTGATTTTCGCCTTGTTCGTATTGGACCTAAATTATCCCGTAGAAGAAGATCGCTGATTGAGATCTTCATAAACCAGAGAGGTCGGAAAAAGATAGTGTATTGGTGAAGAAGGAGCGATAACGGACACTGATTTTCGTGGCCCTGCTTAATAAGCGGGGTCGAATTACCTCAGAGACGCCTCTGCGGGAGAGATGCACTACGAGCTTTTTGGATCACAGGCCCTTGAATTTCAGGCAATAAGTGATCTTGTGGAGATTAATTACCCGGAAAGCTGGGGGATACCAATCCTGGCATCAGAGGACGACAAGGCGTTCCGGGCTGTATAAGGTATGAATATTATTGTTCCCAAGACCGCTCAAGAGAAAGGAAATCTGTCTCGCAAGAGAAGCGCGACGCTCGTCGGACAGAGAGAGATTCCCGTGCGAAAGCAAACTGAGCCTGCGACCGTCTCTGGAAGATCGCATATTGACGATTAGTTTGCATCATTTTTAATAATATGATTCGGCTGTTCGTCTAGAATTGACTCAAATCTGAAGGAGACGTCTCGGGATAGTATCTTCGTATAGCATAATTAGCCACAATCCCCGATGCGTGGGCCATATGCACGGACCGTTTTTTTTCGCACAGTTTTTGATACCTGGCAATGCAGCCAGCAATTGGACGGGTTCTTGCAGGCCACACGACTACTGCAGGCATCTGGGCTCAATCGTTCGAATCTTACACTTTGAAGAATTTTTAGGATCTGGCTGCATTGCTCAAAAACTGTGCGAAAAGAGGTCCGTGCGTATGACCCACGCATTTGAGGGGATTGTGGCTAATTATGCTTGCTATACGAGACCTCTTCCAATTTAAAATGTACAGTGGACTGGCGCCTACTTCCTGATATATAAAAATTGGACGTATAGCCGTGTCACTGTTCTCTGAAATCTACATATATTTTGGAATTTGGGCAATAAGACTTTAGGGATTAGGATTCTCAAAGGATTTGAACTTATTCCGGTTTTGAATGTGAGCAAAAGCTGTCTGTATATATAAATCTGATCATGCGCTATCACTGGATTGGTTGTGGACCTAGCAAAAAAACACTTCCGGTTGAGCGCTATGGCAGACCACACTACATGTGGATCAGTTTTAGAGACTATAGAACTGTAGATAATTGCTTTCAAAATCAGGCCGTAGGAAAAATATATGATTGAGGAACCATACGTGGTATATCCTAAATTACACAATCGCTTAATACCAAGCTGTTACCATTGTATTTAGATTGTACCCTACCTAATATATAAGTAGCTGGACGATGATATACTAATCCGTATTATGACCGTTACACTATATTTTCGATACCAAATACATATTACATATTACTAAGCGAAAATGAATGATTGGTTAACTTTGGTATTTAGAATAGTTACCCCTTTGTCCCTTCTAGAAATGCGTGAATTAATACATTAATACAGTTGATTACTACCTAAGTACCTCCTACCTAGCTAGTAACTAGACTGTATGACGTCATAGTACTGCTTCGTTCCTGTGCATTATTATAGATTTCTAGTTATATGATTATCTATGTCCAAGAATTCTAAAAGAAACAACTATCGAGGAGGAGGTTGGCCAATCCATATTCTCTAGAAGATTCTAAAGGACCCCCGGGTGGTAATGTGCTATGGGATTCAATTTCCAGGATATCTCGATGGCGATAGAAGGTGCCATGGTTCTAGAATATTATGTACTAAGATTATTACCATACTATTATTATAATATGAAGCCTTGCTATAATTCTTAATTCTCTTCGAAACTAGAGGCTAAATAGTTGTCGGGTGTAAAATGTCCGAGCCTGAGGCTCCAGTGGCTTTCCGCACATTAATACGTCAAATTCAAACCCTCAGACAGAATTCGTTAGTCCCGCTCTATAGCGAAGCTCGTACCTTCTCGCCTCGCTCTCATACAAAATCCGTTATAGCCGAGTACTATGTGATTCCCAAAATGCCTCGTCAATAGGCAATCTCAAATGCTCAGAAAGCTGCTCTGCGATCAACAATTCGTTATAGGCAGGGTTTACTGTAGTTGTAACTGCACAGAGAAGAACCAAGCCTCATCATTAAGCATTTTCATCAAATTTAATATATAACTTAAGTAAGACAACGACCGGACATATTCGGGACAAACTTTATTGACTTGTAATCTAGCACGACTGTTCGTTTGGTAGCTCCCGGTTATAACAGGGCTTATGTTGGGGGCATTTTTCCAAACATGGCATATAGATTAAGATTCTACACAAACAGTTATATGGACATAGTGGCTGCAGGATGATAGGAAAGATAATTTGTATATACCAGTTGTATGTAACTCGACACGGAGAACCTCTAACCGGGGGTGCCGACCTAAAAAAAAGAACAGACCTGATTCTATAAGGAAATTAAATGGAAACACTTCTTCATTTATTTAATTTTCCCTTTTCAGCTTCGGTCTCGGCTTGCTCTTTCTTCTTCCGCTTCAACTCTCTTTCTAGCTGATCCGGGCGACGAAGAGCGATATCCTTGGGCCGAAGATCGCTGAACAGTCGCTTCAGCACATTCTCAATGAGCCAACAACCAGCATAATCTACAGCCATTAGGATAGTCAAAGTGAACTTGAACTCTGTGCTGAACGGCGCAAGCCGAAGTTTCTCGTTTACTTCGGGAATGAATTCGGTGGCGCAGGAAAAAGCAACAGCGGAGGCGGCAACGAGGCCCCAGTACATAGCTTTATTCTCACGGATAGACTCGCGGAACGGTCGGCCTTGATAATTGATCGAGAAGGTTGAGATCTGCTGGATGAGCTGTAGAAGATAAACCGCACTGTTTAGTAGCGTTGGCTCAAATTCACCCTCTAGATCGACATCTCCGGTTCGGCTAGCACCCCATTCAGCACAAAGAACGGGCTAAAGGCATATCAAAATTTAAGAAACTTACGGTTCAATCTTCGCAACATAACTCGAGAGATAAATAAGTGTGGCGATATGAACAGCAAATTGCCCAAGTACGGAACCTATTATATACATATTGAAGATATTCGGCTGTGGGCGCTCTTTGGACAAGCCTTCAACAGACTGCAGCTAGTGTTAGCACATGAATTGTAATTTTACATGCCCACCAGAAATACCTACCTTTGCGCGGGAAATTGAAAGAAAACAGACGCTCATCAGCATACCACTGATTGTTACTTGTCCATCCCCAAACTTGATCCCATCTAGATAAATGACGCTGAGGCTGTATGCGCTAATCAAGCAGTTGAGCGCAAGGATTTTGTACATCTGAATGGTAGCGATAAGGGTACAGCGACCTTGCCGAATGATGTTAGGTATCGCGATGACATTGGAAAGCTTGCTAGTAAATGGCGCAGCAACTGATGCATCGCCTAGTTTGATGGTTGGCGGCTCACTATCATCTAATTCCTGTTCCATCATGGAAGCCGTCAGTTTGTCAGCAAGCCCAGCAGCAGCAATTGAAGCCTGTTGTTGACGTTGACGCTGGTTTTGCGGGGTCAGGTCCGAGGTTTGTTGTTGAAGTGCTCTTGTGCTAGGGGATACAGCAGTTTGCCCGTTTGCCTCGTTCTTTCCACCTGTAGCAGGTGCTCCGACGGCACCCTTCTTCATCGCCTCTCGTTCTATCGCTTTTTCATAGTGAGGATTAGTGGGGCCAGGTGGGTAAAGATGGGCGATGTAAATTGGAACAGGAGGCGTAGGCTGATTGAACCTGTGCATCATTGCTACCTGTTTCTCATAAATCTCCTTCATCTTAGTATTCCTGTAGTGCTCCGCGATCTTGGTGAGATCTTCTGGTGTGCCATTCAGGAGAGCGACACCAACATGAGCCTGCTTCAATGCCCCAACATCATTAGTTCCATCTCCACACATGAGAGTGGTATAACCGGCGTCCTTCAGTCCAAGAAGAATTTCTTCCTTCTGTTTAGGAGACACCCGAGCATAAACCCATGTATGTCGCAGGAGATCGCGAAAAGCACTTCGGTCTTTGAATTTTGCAAGAGCGTAACCAGTAACACATATATCCTTGGTTTCCAAAATGTCACGATCAAGAGGTTGAGATGGGTCAACATTGCGACTGAATTTGTCGTTAACGCTTCTCCAGACTAATTCTTCCCCTGATGCATCATTTCCGGGGGCATCCAGAATCACGACGTCCCGATCGATGATCTCCACCTGACGAGCGACATGGACGGCAGTCAAAGGATTATCCCCTGTAATCATCACTACGCGGTGACTGCTTTCATTTAACATCCGCACAGCATTGATGGCATCCTCTTTCAAGGGACATTGCAAAACAAGGAAACCAGCGAATATCAAATCCGATTCGACTTCCTCCCTTTTGTAGTTACTAATGCGTCCTTGTCCCAGTTCGGCGTCAGAGCTAAGGTATTTGTATGCTAGAGCAAGGACACGAGCTCCGTTGCGCGTGAAATGCTTGTAGGTCTCCTCATAGTTTGGCGGCGTTTCGATAAGCATCATCCTAATGGTCTCAGGGGCGCCTTTTACACCAGCAAAAGTGGCTTTGATCTTCTTCGATGTTGATCGATCGGAGACGACGACGTGGGCAATCGAACTCTGACGCTTGAGGGCAGAGGAAAACTGGAACCGTCTTTTGATCTGCACTAATTCGGGAGAGCGATTAGAGACATTGATAGGGACACCTTTGCTAACTAAAGTATCGTTCTTGCCGAGAACCCAGCCAAGTGATGTTAGTGTTGCTTTCTCCATGGGGTCCCCAACAATATCTCCTTCCTCTAGTTTGACTAATGCATGCGCCGTCGCGAGAATAAGGGTTGTCTCGTTCCCAGCTTCGCTAACTTTAGTTAGATCAGTCTGAGCACGATTCGAGCCACTTTTAAGACCACTTCCGCCTAGCATTAGCCCTGCAATTCCGTCAACGACGAGATCTTCTCCCGTTAAAGTGCCTGTCTTGTCAAAGCAAGCCACATCAACGCGGCCGGCGTATGGGATCCTAAAAGGTTCGGTACAAAAAATTGCGAATTTGCTAAGCGCAGCAAGACTGGTGTTGACAGCCAGACTTAACTCCATCGGGAGTTCTGGGGGCACCACGCTTGTAACAATCAACACACAGTCAAGAAGAAGCTTCGACCGCTTGCGATCCTTTGCGACCCCTTCTTGCCAGACATACCAAGCGGCCGCAAGGGCGAACATGAGTAGGAACAAGATGAAGAGTAATGCTTCCACATTGTTTGCGGAAACGCGCTCAGTAGAATATATCATGGTGCGAACAAGGCTACCCTGACTGGTTTCAAACCCGGTCTTCACGACGATACCTAGCGCACCGTTATCTGGTGCGCTTGGGACGCCTGGGTTGAGTTTCGGTAGCTGACTAGCTGAGCCGTTGTTCAAGTTCGGATGTGTAATCTGTAAAACTTTTGTTCCTCCATGTACAAATGCATTTTTATCGAACCCGCCAGGCTCAATCAAATCATCACTTGGTCGAAGCTGGATCGAATCTTTTAGCAAAGGCGTGCTTTCTCCAGATAACATCGCCTCATTAACGATAGCGCTCCCCTCAATCAACAAGATGTCGCACGCGACTCCGCTGTCCTCCTTCGTTCGATTGACTGACGATAGATCTCCGGGAAGGAGCCTATCGCTTGTGATTGCCTGCCATTTCTCTTCGCGATACACCCAGACGTCGTAAGGCTTAATACTCATGCCACGGAATTCATTTAACGTTCTTTGGCGCTGCCATACGACCGTGCTTTCGAAGGCGATCAGCATGAAAAGCGTAAATAGAGAGTAATACCAATACTCGTCTAGCAGCCAGAGTCCGACACAGAATACCTGAAAGACGAAAAAAGGAGCGACCGCATGTTCCTTGAAAAGGTCCATGAACCCTGGTACTGGTATATCAAATTTGTTATCCCCATAATGATGTTGAATCCGCTCAATTTCCTCCTTGGAAGTCAAACCGCGGCTGAACTGGAAGATCTTAATGGCAGGCTTTGGGTCTGCATCCAACACGTATGATAACGGAGCAAAACATCGTCGTTCTGGGTAAAATAGAAACCGCCGTTTCTGAAATAAAAAAGATATCGTCTTTTTCCCACCACCATTGTCGTGAGTTAATCGGCAAATTTCTGCAGATCCCGCATTGGTCACGGGTATCACCCGAATCAGCTGGGCCGAGTCGACTGAATTTTGCCTAGTGGCTGTGAAGAAGGCATTGACGGTGACACTCCATTTTGTCATTAACCACAGCAGCGCCTGTATTGTGACTATCGAGCCCGTATAGACAAAGGTCCACTCTTGGCCTTGTATGTAGGTATCGTATAACTCGGGGGATAAGTAGAAGGAAAAGAAGATTGGCCATACTATGATGAATGGCCAGATATAAGCATGCAGCTGTACTGGAAGGGGATTATGAAGGGAGGCATGTCGGATCTGGGGATCGTCCACGATCTCCGACCTGTCTATATAGTTAGTCACTTGACGGATAGCCAGGGTAGTGCCCGCGACACCAACATTTTTGCCACTTAAGCACCCGCGATGCAGGTCAGATGGAGGAACGGAAGCTACAGCCAGTCATAAGATCCTAGGATTTGGGAAGCGGGAAGGAAGAGAAGAGAGGGACAATCAAGGCAGAGATACGCCTTGACGCGCAAAGCGCAGCAAACCGAGCTTCAATATTGAGAAAGCCACCTTGACGATGCAAAGTGAAAAAGTTGCCTTTATAAAGTTAGGTAATGAGAAAATCATGCAGGAAAAAATACGGTATTACCAATACATGTGTTGCACTAGTATTAATAGGGTTAACTTGGACTGATGAATCATCCTCGATGTAGCTACATAGCTTAGCACCTGCAATTCAGAAGACGTCGCTCAGCTCAGAAATGGTCAATTTGGAAGGTACTCTATAGAGATATTGAAGAACTAGTCAAACATGCCTGTCGGCCATAATTGATATTAAGGATAGACGACTAATATACTGCTTTAGCTACTACATCTACCACTTCGCCTCCTTGCGTTGCTGGAAAGCCTTCAGGATGGCGACTTGATTCTCGAGAGCCACTACCCACTGAGTCATGGCAGCGGATGACTTGCTAGGATCACCCAACTTCGCGTAGAAGTCTTTACGATACGGTGTAGCAGACATCGCTGCGCTGAAGATCGGCTTCACGAGGAATGAATGATAAGGTTTAAGAGTCGAAGTGTATGCTTCACGAAAGGAGTCGGAGAGCTCTTGGGAGGGCCGGTCAAGGTTGTAGCGAAGAGCCTGGGCTGTGAAATCTAGACCACTGTGTCTCATGTTTCAAAGAGTTTAGTGGAGATAGCTACTTCGAGATAATAGAAGTTCGTGCATGAAAGGGTTGAAGCTTACCGGACAAGCCAAAGCAACCCTTCAGATGCGGTGTGCTTGTTGGTTTTCAGCTCATTTATGACAAGAGCTTGTAAGGTCCGAGATTCTGATGGAGCTGCAAGCTGCCTTTCCCTTATTTTCTATTGTTACTCAACGTTAGGCTATTGCTGGTCAGCCCTTTCCGGGAGTGGAATCTACCTTAACGTTTCCCACTAAATCATTCTTCACTTGAGCGAAAGCAATGGACCCAAGAAGATCTGAAATACTGTTAACGGGCTAGTTCGGTTGCCGTGATGAGGGTAATGGTACATACCAAAAAGAGTGATCAGCGACTTGGTGGCTTCCAGAAATTCCGTAGTCGCAATGCCATTATCATTGGCCGTATCAATAGGAACGTCGACGAACGACCTCTGTAGGGTATCAAGCCAGGTACCGCCTTGGGGAATGATCGTGATGGAAGTCATATCTAGATATTTAGTCCAACGATTCAATGAGTGAGGATATGACCACAATTAATAAATAGAGGAACACCGAACTCGGAGCTTCCCCACAAGCCAGCAAGGTCCGAGTTATTATTTACCGCCATAGCGTGACGAATCAGGACGACTATCATAGTTATCTCATCAGTAGCGGCTTCCTTCCTCCGCGCTTACACTCCAGCGGGCGGCTAGCGCCTGCTTGCATAACGGCTATGGAGTAGCAGACTCCAGAATATTTACTAGAGCGGACTTCTTTCAAAAACTGCTCTACGAAACGCGTAGATATTTCCATAGAACTGCGATCATCCTATCCAGTAACCTCAGATCTACAACTTAAATCGAAGGAAAATAATGGACGACACTCGTTTGGCTCCCAAGCGTGCTGGACATTCCGATTCTAACGCCCAAGCCATCATCGCAACAAACTGCCCCATAACTACGAGTGACGCTCAGAAACGACCAAACAGTAAGAAGGGCTCTCGAAGAACGAGGATGACGAACTGGGAGAAGATGGATGATTGGATGATATTTTTGAAGAACAAACACTGCTGGACGACGGAAGACCTTATCCACCCGTACGCAATGTCCATTGCAGAGGAACCTTTTAAGGCCTCCGCAAAAGTAAGGGCCCGGAAACTTGCAAAAGCGATTGCAGCGGAGGAAGAGGTCTTACATGCCATGGAGGGACTTGATATTGCGACCGTGACCTAGAAGACAGCTGCTATATCGAAGCTTCGGAGTGAATCAAACGGGCTGACCAAGCATAGCCAGTATTTCGACAAGTTTGACCCCACGGAGCGGTTTCCAATTAATGAAGAAGAGTCTTGGGCACTCTGGCCTGAAAATGAGTTAAGAACAGCTGTTCGGAGTTGGTGGTCTTTCATAGAGCCTTTGTGAGGAATGACGAACACCGTTATAATCTGAGGAGAACCGAACAAGCCGACATGGACCTAGCGACGCCACTAGGAACTATCACTTGGAGGCGAAGCGAAGATACCATTGCCGCTCAGTCTACTATCGATCTTATGTTTTTATTAAAAACAGTAGCACAACGCCCAGTGAGCTTTCGGGTGGACAGCACAATACACCACGGCTCTGATCACCAACCTATTGCCGCCCACAAAGCTCTCCCGCTGGGGGAACCGTTGCAGCTGCCCGCCTTAAAGAGGGCTTGGAAACGAATGGACAAGGAAGCGGTGAAAGCGGCTAGCGAGCACCTGTGGATACCAGTTGGGTTCGTCTCAAGAGGTTAAATCGATGAGTACGCGCAGTACCTGCACTTTACGCTCCAGCTAGCGGCAGAAACTACCCCGGTGGCAAAAACGATTCTGGAGATGGGGGTGCCCGCGGGTGGACGGGCGGGGTAAACGATGTGGTTCGGGAGGAGAGGCGAACGCGAAGGCATGGTGTGCCAGCAGACCAGCTGAAAGAGATCAACTAGAGGAAGAGAAAGGCGGTAAGAGATGCAAAGAGGGCAGACTGGAAGCGCGCAGTATGAGGCCAAGGACAGAGACAAGGGGATTTGGAAGCTGGTACAGTGGGCGAAGCGAAGCTGCCTCCCCCCAGGGCTTCCCTCTACCCCCACTAGTTAAAATGGATGGGACGGGGGGCATAGCAACGATATTCGACGAAAAACCGGCTATTTTTCATGAGCGACTCTTCCCCCCCTGAGCCGGAGGTTAGCGATGAGAGGACTCAAAACCTAGAGTATCCTGTGGAGATAGAAAAGGTGCCCCAAGTCAACAGAGACATGGTCGCGACAGCACTAGCAAAGATGGCACCATTTAAGGTCCCGGGGACAGATGGGATACCTACAGGCTTCTGCAAGGAATAGGGGGCTTGTGATCCAGGCAATCTAAACCCTAACACAGGCGTGCTGGGACTGGCAATACGTCCCCTAGGTATTTCGAGCTGCATGAATAGTGGCGCTACGTAAGCCAGGTAAGGAGAATTACACACAAGCCAAGGTCTGGCGGCGCTGATTGCGTCTCTAAACACAATTGGGAAGGTGATGGGGGTGGTGAGAGCTTGGCACCTACAGGATATAGCAGAAAAGCACCCAGTGAGCAGATGGGGGCAAGGCGAAATCGCTCTACAGACACCGCTTTGGACATACTGCTCAGTCAAATACGTACCGGAACGCAGATGGACTAGCCATACTAATATCTATGGATATGACTGGGGCATATGATCATGTGGTGAAAAGGAAACTTGTACATATTCCGCGGCAAAAAGGGGTTCCAGCCAGCATCGTAGGATAGGTGGAGAGTTTCATGTCTGGCAGGAACACGACGCTGGTGTTGGATGGGCAGGAATTACCCTTGCTAGAGATCACAGCGGGCATTTCACAGGGCTCGCCGATCCTTTTCCTATTCTACAACTCAGAATTGCTAGGGATCTACAACCCAAGAAATACAAGAATGCATGGTATAGGGTTTGTGGATGATGTCAATCTCATTGTATGGGGGTCTACCACGCGGAAACTGCGACAATCTGAAGCTGGTACACGAAAGAGAGGTTCGCCTCAGATAAATACGAATTAATGCACCCGACACGATACACTAGACGCTTTGACCTCAGTCAAACCCTACAGCTTGGAGAGGCGCTAAAGAAGCCAGTAGTAGAAGTACGGGTGCTGGGCCTCAGCCTGCTGCGGTGGATAGCGTACGGGACAAAACCGCCGAAAAATGAAGACCTATGCCAACGCTCTAGCCGGACTGGCGGGATCAACCTGGGGCATCCCCATGGCCCAAGCTCGACAGGTATATACTATGGTAGTACGACCAGCGATGACATTCGCGGTATTTGCCTGGCACCAACCTGACGCTAGGACGGGACAGGGACAAGCTCTAACCCGCAAGCTACAGGAAATCCAAAACAAATGCTTGCGAATAGCAACGGAAGGTTTTCGGGCCACCCCAATCAAGTCCTTCGAGACTCTGGCCTACGTGCCCCCATTAGGCCTGTTTCTTACTAGTAAGGTAGTGGCATATACGGCGAGGACACAACGCAGCGGCGTGGAGGCCCTTTTTAAGAGGAAATGCAGCCGGATCCGGGAAACACTGCGAAAGCCAACAGCGTGAATCGACGCGGTAGTGGTCGGCCGTCCAAGCCCAATGCAAGAAGGGTGAATGGATGGGTAGACCGGCTAGGCGAGAGAATCGGACCGAAGATATGGCCGCAGCCAAGCGCAAGAGGGGAGGGAGGTTGGTCAAAGCCTCTTTACAAAAGAGATGGGAAGAGAAATGAAGAGCCAGTCCCCATAGCCGAGCAGAGGCTTTCCCGCAACCCCCAAGCAAAGAGATCCTGAAGTTGCACGAGACTCCACAGCGCCAAAAGCTTCATTACACCCAGGTGCGCACGGGAAAGATCGGCCTTGCCGACTTCCTGCCCAGGGCGGGAGTGTTAGAGATGACGAGCACGGTGTGTCCTTGCGGTTACGAGAGGGAGACCCCGAGACACGTTACAATCCACTGCCCCAGATACCAAGGGATGAGAGAAGGGATTCGAATGAATGGCAGGTTAGACTTTCGGCAATCGCTAATAGAGCAGGCTGGGGTCAAAAGGCTTGTGAGGTGGTTGAGGGGGGGAGATTAGATCAATTTAGGCTCGCGAATGAGCTGATCGGGTGACAGAGCTAAGCGTTGGGCTTGGCTGATGGTAGAAGGGACGCCGGAAACCCAAGAGCGGCACCTATAGAGGGATGTATATAAGACACAGGCAACAGGTAGATGGACCGGGGTGGCCAAGAGGCCGACCGGAGTAACAATATATTATTATTATAATCGCGAGGAGAAGAGGGAGATGCAGCGAATTTTTATAGTTCTCTTTATTCTTTATTACACTTGTAATGTTCGGCTTTCGAACCGTTTTCGAAAATCATTCAGAATACACTTGCATTCACTTAGAATGAAGCGTTGGTTGCTAGGTATGTTTAACGGTTTCGAGCTTAGCTATGGTTACGACAGGATTGAACTTTCAGAAGAATGTAAGGCAAATACCGCTGTTTTCTCCTCTTGAATTGATATAGTGGACTAACTATACTATAAAAAAACTCAAGGAATATGCCAAAGAGGATCGGCTCGTCATTGTCTATGATAATTACGTGGAAAATAGGAAGCACTAGCATATCGGTAAAAGTAACAAGTTTAAAGCGGTTACTACAGGAAAGGTTATTATTGTTGGTGCGGACATTCCTGCCGGTGGTCTTCGACAGTCTGTTTCATCCTGAAGTAGGCTTGACAATAAATGACATCTTCGAGAGCAAAGCAATCAAAGTTGATGATATGTAAGAGGAGATATCGACTTTTTTTCATATTTGAAGCCATTTGTTCCGTCTACTTTAAAGAGATTGGGCATATGTTCAAGGAACATATCGACATACACTGGGCCCACGGGAACCTGTAGCGCATTACTCTTCACCTCCGCCAGCGCATCCGTATCTATCGCTTGCTCTTCACCAATGCGGTTGAGCGGCACAATAACAATAGTTATTGTATTCTCTAGAATTGCGGACACAGCCTGGAGTATAAGACTCTTTCCGAAGCCCGTCTTTGCAATTAGTCCAGAACTTTTCCTGTGAATGAAGCACGTCAACCTGTGTGGGCTTCGGCTCAAGCGGGATGTCGGGCCCACATTTATTGGGATATAGATGTCTGATGATGAGGGTATATTCACTCTCTTTCCGCCTCAGCATTCCCATATTTATATATCTCTTAAGGCTGCGGGGCTATTAGTAATTCTTGCTGTTCGCAGTATTTTCTCTTTGCATGTTTCTATCCGTCGACCACTATTGTCCCCTCCATTAGAGATGTACGTGCCCAGGGTGAGCTTGCGACGCTTCTGAAGAATCAGTCTCCAGTACGATGGTCGGGGCATAGCGACGCGTGAGTTTAGCTAGGAGGCACCCCTTTAGTCAATAACTACTCCCACATTCCCTTGCAAAGGTGGGATATTACTTAATAGTTGAAACCAGCGCAAGTCTATTCTAAAAATTCATCAGAGCATTTGTAAAATAACCATAAATTGAGGATGTTCGATTTTTTTGTATAGCAACACGTTACGACTTCTGTTATTTTGACGGACCACCGGCAAACCTCCCGGGGTTTCCGTACGAAAGGCCTCACGTAAGCGAAGCGCTATACCAACTTCAGAAGTGGGGTCCTGAGCCAAGCTGGGGTATAATATTATCTCAAGTCGTTGAATGATCGTATCATAGCAGGTTAGAGAAATGGCTAGAACATTTGATTATCACAAATAGATTCTGAATATCCTCACAGTTTCTATTACTATACATGAAGACTAAGTTGATGCAGAGAATATGAATACACCAATCAAATGGAACAATCAGCGCAAATAACAACGGGTTAGCCACTCGACGTCATCACCGTCAGCCTAAGTTTGAGAGGATTTCCATGCCCTCACCTGCCTTATCCGTGAACTCAGTAGGCAGTGGGAAGTTCCAAGTGTTACACCGATTGAGGCCAGTAACTAACTAGATTGATAATCGCTCATTTTTACTCCAAGCATAGCTACTGTAATACGACCATTATGTTAGCCACGAATAAGCCTAGTAACCATAGCTCAGCGGCCGAATCTCAGTTCGAAGATCATGAAGGCTATCAAGCACTGGATCCAGGTTCTTACACTGCACAACGACTGGTATCTTCCGTTGAAGCCGTTATAGCAGGATATGAAGGATTGACTATCAGACAGCGCCATGCCTCTCCGCACCACCTTTATATGACTTCTAGGCGATTTTTCATCGGTCCTATACCCGCTGGGTGGCTGAAAACCCATCGAAAGTCTTGGTATGGGATGAGGCTTAACCTCAAGAACTATACGTCACGCACGATTACTTTCTCAGAAGATCACTCTAAGAGTATAAGCTGGCCATCTCAGACTGTTGACAGGGATAGGAACTTTTCTGGAGCTCTAGAAGAGGAAAGACCTAGAGCCCGACGAGAGAATATCGATGAGATCGAAGGCCCAGGTATAACTTTGCTCGATGAGTCTAGAGAAGCCGAGACAAGACGGCCAGATGCAACAGATGCAGATCACACGAACCTAGTGACTGAAGGTAGCCGGACGGCATCTTTAACCCACAGCAACTCGCAACCCTCGGATTATGATCACACTCACTTACCGGCGAATGTGGAAGTGGGTTCCTCCACTTCCTTCCAAGGATTCCCTTCCAATCCTATGGCTAGAGAAAGGTCATTGAAGGCAGCTGACGCAGCATAGAATCCATCGGATATTCATGGGGAATATCTCCAAGAACAAATTAGTGAGAGATCTTCAGAGCCTCGATCGCATTTCAGATCACAGCAGTTCGAATTGCCACATGGCTTGAGTCCAGCTCCATCGGCGGCGGAGGAAAATTCAACATCATCTCTTCTTGATCATCGAAGGAAGGATAAGGGACAAGTTATTCCAGATGTATCAACAGCACTTCGCATGCAAGCTCCTGAACCGCACGACGTCGCAGATGACCGAGAAGGTGATGAGAGCGTTTCTCGTAGGGTGGGGCTGCGTCTTGTAAGCAAGGTTTCCCGTTTTCATTTGGATGACAGCGTCCATAACAAGAAACAACGTTTGGGCTCCAGTGTAAAATGGACACAAGACACAATCCTTCGGAGTCGGCCTCACAGAAGCAAGGTTGGGGAAGGCGAACTGTTAAAAGCTGAAAGGATGCTTGTCCGATTGGAAGAGACAGGGTTTAAAATTCCAGACAATTACAGTGAAAGTCAGAATCTGAAAATTGAGACACGTGTTGTTGCAAACTGGAAAGAATATCTTGTAGTATGTCGACAGCAATCTAAAGAGCACGTACCCTATGTTCTTAAGTTGTACACAACTCGCGTCATACAAGATGTGGAAAAACCGAGAGACCAAAGTTCATATCGCCACGAGATATACTTGAACTATAAACAGGCTAGGGTTAACCTTTACTCCTCTCTCGACAAGACCATCGCCATCTGGCATCCCCACAAACGAGGAACGAGGATCTTCATCTTGCGGCCAAGCTCAGGTGCACATGCAGTTGAATGGTATACTTTTATTCGCCAAACTCTTGGGTGGCATCGACCTTCTTCTCTCCTCATTAATGTACCAGATCTCGGTGTTTCTCTTATCTTCAAGAAACCTTTTGAACAGCCTGACCTTGGTTGTGGCTGCAACAATGAACAAGCAGGCCCCGCCAAGGAGCAACTTGCCGCTACCTCCATTGTTCGTAGTTGCATGAACATGTTAAGGGATCAAGCAGAATTAGGGGAGGTTTTGAATGCATGGTCAAAATCCGAGAGAATGGGCTTGGCTTGGAAACGATATGACCGGTTAGAATGGGTTCATGGTATTAATGAGCAGCAGATGTATGGAACAATCGCGATGCAGATGTCCCACGATCTCGAACTCAGACCTAAACATCACTATCCGACATTCATCAAGCATCCAGAAAATGACCAAGAACAAGAGCCACCACCCGTAGAAGGCTTCTTGATTCGTCTTACAACTCAACGAGGCACACAACAATGGATGAAGAAAATGTTCTTCAAGCGACTATATTTCTTCACGCAGGATCAGTATTTATTTTTCTGCAAGCCAGCGAAAGCTTCACTTCCCCATCCCCCAAATTCACGGGCGACGGATTCAAATACAGTCCCATCTTTTCGTGAGATACTTGATAAAATGCCACTTCAATATGACATTAATCCATTCCCAGAAGAGAATTTGCAGATAGCCTGGCTCAGAAGCGGCAATAAGGGATTTGTCCAAAGATGTGATAAAGAAGCCTTTGCCGAGTCTCAGAGAAATATCTCCAATCTGTCTAACTCGGATGGCTATATTGATCTTTGTCTAGTGCGTGAAGTACGATCAATCCTTGGCAGAAGTCAGGATCGCAGCCCGGACCTTCTTCAAGGAAGACAAGATTTTGAGTCACCTGCGAGCGTTAGAGACATTCGACGCGACGGCTCCGTGAGCTCCGATGCTGGAAAAACCTTCGAGTTGTTACTCAACAATGGCCTTTCTATTCGGTTGCAAGCCTATGATACTGCTGCCAGAGATCAATGGACAAAGCGGCTTGACATGCTCGTGAAATATTGGAAAACACGTCTTGCAGCTGATGTGGCCGAGATCAAAGCCATTCGACAGCGGAATCTTCACGTTCTAAGCATAGATGAAGAGATGGAATCTATAATGGGACAGTTTGCAGAGAAGTGGGAGGTGAAAAAGGCAGAAGCATCACCACACTTGTACCACATGTGTGCGGCCTCTGATTGTCGAGCTATTAAGGTGTGTCTTAATTCTTTGGCAATTCTGTTCATGCACCAATGTGGCTAAGCTTTGAAGTGTAAGACTAATTGATCATCATTGATATAGATGTCAGGCCTGCTTTATCACAAACCACGTCGCTATGCCAGCTTTTCACGGTGTCAAGTGATCCTCACTTCAGGTCGGCTCATAATTTTCCATGATTCGCTCCGCAAACATACAGGGGTTGAGCTACTTCATACCCACAAATCGTTGTGTATGACATTGGACCTTCGTAATTGCTACATCTACTCTGGACTGCTGACGGAATCCGACCTCTTATACGCGCATGAAGCTTTTGACAGCAATCGCCCCGGTAATGACGCACTCCCGCGCATCTATCTCTCGCAGGACGGCTGGACTAGCCAAGATGAGGATACTGCCATTTGTTTCGTCATATGGCATCCCCTTCGCAAAAGTCTTTTTCGAGCGCCTAAGGCGAAACAGGATGGCCAGGCAAGTCAAATGTTGCGGTGGGTCTCTGCTTTGGGTGCTCCGGGGCGCACTACAGTCTTTAAAACACGAAACCGAATTGAGAGAGACCGATGGGTGATGAGTATTGCATCGGAGATTGATCGACTGCAGGAAGAAACTCCAGCGGATATTCGGGTGGTCCCTTCTTAATTTCTCTTATGTATTATTATCACCCAGGATCTAATGAGGATCCTTTGGGTGGCCCTCTGGTAGAACTGATCCAGGAACAAGGGCATCTGAAACCAACAAACCGGTTCGTTTTTTTAAGGCTTTTTTTTTTTAAAAAAAAAAAAAAACGTGAAATCGAGAGCATTAGGTACCGGTTTCTCTCATCCGAAAAAAGGGCTGTTCCACTTTCACAGCCTCCTCGATGACCATTTCCCTCACTGACTTACTATACCAAGTCCTTGTTATTCATCCAAAGCGGCAGGATAGGCAAGTTATGAGTGGTAGAAGCGTTGGGTGAAGATTCAGGTGTCTCAACTATGATCATTATTATATGGAAAGGCAATTCTGGCCCCCCCTGTGGGACCCCAAGATCATAGACTTCACGCAACTCGACCTGGGATCATAAAGCGGAGTCCTCTTTCCAAATCTCCATCAGACAGGCTGTAACCAAGACCGCCATTAGCTATCGTCAACTACAGAGGATACCACATTGTCGAAAGTCGCAGGGCGACTAGTAAGGAAGACTTTGAACTTGCACTCTGTCACTTTTGAACAAAGTTCCCACAGTGCCTGAACACTTCAGGCGCTGAATGCTCTCCTTCGGACTCATCCAGAGGATCGATAATGAGGTACAACGCTCTCACTGATACGAATGTTGTTGATCAACCGGTGGTTGCCGTGGAGAATCTGGCTCAACAAGACCCAAAGAATTCTGGTGGTTTTCTTTTCAAATGATCCCCCTATCACTAAAGAAGAAATATGCTGGGCCACTTTGTCCGATCCAGGATATGCTTGACCTTTTCGTTGCAGTTTCTTCACCGCATATCTAGCCAACACGGACTTGGCACAACCAGGCTTGCCGGAAACTAGTAGAATAGTGGAACTGACATTGAGCCAGTTTTGAAAGCGTTTGTCCTTTGCAGGTATCTACGTCAGCCTCTTTGACATTTGTAAATCGCTCCACGTAATTGTTGAAGTATAATGAATTGATGCAATCCGGAGATACCTATACTGTTAGCAACATTACGTCTGCAGTGTCGCTGCAGAGTACCGTATGTGATTTATTTTTCGGTCTTAGGAAAACTATGTATTGAAGCCGTCTCTGCAACGGCCTTGGAGACAAGATAGTCATCAAGGCGAAAAGCACGAACCTTATTGCGCTTTACCGAGAATCATTTGCTGTTCTGCATATATGAAGACAGCTAGTATGAGTTGTTTGTGAGTGGATGGTAGGAAAATGGCGACAGATCGGGTAAAAATCCAATACTTCGTAACTTCTCACCGCTGGCGAGACACATTCATAATTCGCAGATTACGGAACCTCCTATTTATAGATAGCGCTACACTCCAGGTGGGCAAATTTGTATACCTCGTTATTCCTCCTTTAGTTTTTCTCTCAACATTGTGACATATTTATCGGTCGCACCATACAGCCTTTTATATCCAATTTCCAGCATCGTCTCCCCCAATAAACCGGGAAATTCCCTAGTGGTCATCATCGATAGTCTCTTGATTTCCCTAGCATTATCCACGAATGTCCTCCACAATCTAGAAAATCGTTAGCGCCAATTGACGCAAAGGTTAATCATTGACTAACTTTTTGCTGAGCCCTCGAACACACGGAATAGCTTTCCCTTCCTGAGAAGAATGTATTCTGATAGCGTTACTTTTGAGCATCTTACCAAATTCCTCTCATAGAAGATCTAGCTCTCCATTCTCAACTTTCAGGGCACGCAAAAGCCGGGCATTTGTATCCAATCCAACTACATCTTGCAATTTCTCGGCGGTCAGCCACGTCAGAGCCTCGATATAGTGTGCCGAGAAATATAATGGCGATTGTTGAACGGTAGATGGGTTGGAACTCGGAGTATGTTCCGTACCCCTTGATCGTTGGAGGACCTGGATAATATTTAGTGGGATTATTCGGTGTAGAAGATACGAGCTCACATCTTTGACTATAATACCACCTAAACTATGAGTAGCGAAAATAAGTCGGTGGTGTAGCTGCCTCTCACAGATTTGCTTGTAGAAACATGGTCAAAGAATAAGTAGAGCTACTATGCACGGCTTTTTCTAATGACATCTACTAATATATTCTTTCCATGTTGAAATAGGCTATTCCGATTCGTAGAACAATAGAAACAAATTAGATATATTCAACTCGTACTAGTAGCTATATGTGAGAAGCCAAGCATCTGGAATATCATCGGGAAGAAGTTCTGCTGGCCAGAAGACCGTATTCTCCGCGGACCTGGGCCGTATATTTATGATATATCTTGGTTGTCCTTTTAAGAAGGCGGCTTATAATTGCCTTGGAAGCATCAGCCTTCAGCTAGCAAATGCTTATCCTAGTCACCTAAGTGGTTACTGGTATTAAATTATAGTATGCAAGGTAGTATGTTGTTGATGATATAACTGTCTTGTTTTGTTGCCTGAATTGTTTTATATCTAGTAGGTACAAGGGCATACTTTATATCTGCTGTCACACTCTGCCTATTGTTGATTCCAGTTTATTCACAAAGTCCTTCGAAATTCTCCTGACATCCAATTTGTTCGGCAGTTGGGCATAATATAAAACTGATTAGTCATAGTGCTTGACACGTGACTGTATAACAATTGGCAATTTTTAGCGAGGTACCTATGCTAAGATTAAATAAAGCCTTATAGCTAGCATCTAAGTGCCATCCATTTATCCATTCGGATCCGTTTCCACACTACTTATTATCAAGTTGCGCCCATGGGCCAGGAATTGCAAAGCGATTGCAAAGTGATCGAGATCTTTTGCGACTTCTCATGGGTTTCCTTGCGCAAATGCTGATAAAAACGAACCTAGGGACCTGCCCTCTCCACGGTTGATTGGATATTTATTCACTGTGACGTTGATTTCCGATAACCATCCCTATTCAGCGTCTTTGTCACCATTGGGTTTTGGGTCAAGGACGCTTTCTTCCTCACATTATGTTTATATGTATTGCTGTTACCCCGATCGGCCTTTTAACCACCCGGTCCATCTATCCATATCTATATACATTATTCCTATACACTTAGTGCTATTAGTGCTACTCTTTAGGTTTTCGGCGTCCCTTCTACCTTCTCTATAGTACGATGCAATGAATAGGAATTTACGAGTTCACAATTTAATGGAAAGTGCTGCTAAGTTCGTTCGTTTCTAAGGTTTCTCAAGAGCCAGGATCCATGCTCTTAAACACTCGAAGCCTCAATCATATCCTCTTTCATCGTTGCTCGTCTGTCGCCGAGAAGCGGCTTAGAAGGGCCGAATACATGCTCGTATTCAGCACTGATAGCTGGAATTGAGAGCACATCAACGGCCATGTGAGTTAATGATGGGTATTCCTCCTCATATCAAGCCTAGAATGCACAGAGATTGACTGACTTGTGTTTTGTCTTTGATGGGGCTTCCTTTGACGGTCGAAAAAGAAAACGTTCCGTTTCCAGATACCGCTGATATTCATTCCGTACTTCTTTTGGATCAGGACCCATATGTTTGTGCTTCGAGTCCCACTAAGCAAAGTTGGAAGGATCGCCTTGAGATGTTGGGGGAAGCAAGTCCGAATCTGAAGCACCAACCTCTGCAAGGTTTTGGGAATTGTTATACATCGTAGTCCACAATTCTTCGGTGCTCTTCTCGCCTTGCTCTATCCACTCAAGATGGTCTCCCTAACTCTTCTTGAAATAATTCCATTTGTGTTCGGGATTTAAAACGGCGGCTGCGGCATAAATAGGTTCATTAGGTCATAGGACTTACGAAGCTTCGCCCAGCAATTATTGATGGCTGTTGAAACGAACGTGTAAAATGTCTGTGGTAACGCATTTGTTTACTTGTCCTTCGGTCGTGCTAGCCCCTTGGGTCTCTTGGGTTTCTTACCTAGTGACTCGGACTTTGATGCCTCCGATAATTCGATCCCATACTTCTTGCTCTCTACTTCAAGTCCGTGGAGTGAGAAGTCTACAGCGGGGAAAGCATTCCATATAGACCCCTATCAAGCGTTTAAAGCATGGCCTTGTAGCTCAAGAGTTGGATTGTAAAGTAACTTCAAAATTTTTTGTGTGCACGCTAATACATTTCAATCGCTAGCTGAAAAGCCATCCTCTTTGGGTGATGGTGAGGCACTAGCGGTCTTCTCTCGGGCTTGTTTGATAAAAGGTCACGAGAACCCCCAAGCAAGAAAGCCCGTAATATCGTGGAGTATACCGAATTCCTGTTCTGAACACCTGTTAGTGGATATTTCAAAACCGCTTCAGCATCTTCATTCTACCGAACAATTCGCAAGTAACCCTTTATTCGAACTCTTTTCTTCGTTGAGAGGTGCTCAAAATATACGTGGCGCATGCAGTATTATGCAGTTTTCCGATATCGATAGGACCTTGTTTCCGCCAAAGCTCCCTTTCCCATTTCAGTCCTACGTGTCTGTGGTTTTCCACAACATCCTCTTCAAAAGCTTTTGGATCAACAGAAGTAATACAACATGGTGCAAATACCCTAGTGAGATGTAGGTGACGTAGGACGGTATAACTTGAGCCTATAGTGCGCAAATTCTGTATAGTTAACTAGTGGTTAGCTGGCCACGGCTTATTTAAGTCTTATACTAGTCAAGTTAACTTAGGTACAACTGGTGGTTCTATAGGCTATTTATCCACGCCACACCCGGTGATAGTTACAATTATAGTTACGGGAACGCCTATGGGCGACTTTGAACGTTCTGAACCGAGGGGCAAGGGCAATTCTGAATGCTCTAAACGAAGGGAGGAGAATGATTTGAAGCTTCAGGTTGCTGGTGTACATTGATTGAAAAGTTGTGAAAGGTGAAGGCTGGTTTGAATAATAGTAAGTGCTGGGCTGGAGCCGGCCGGTTTCACCATTGCCATGAAAGCTCGAGGTGGCGCTGCATTCTGTCCTACATTAAAGGCTGAGATATGAGGATAGATAGTGTAGGATTGCAGCTAGGCAGCTGAGGAAGGCGAGGACCAGGAAACTCTTGTGGGTGACGAGAGGCTGGATGGTCGAGATCGGCAAACTTGAAGTCCCAAGGCATACAAGGGCCATTCTTACAGAGAGATCCCGTGTAAGCCACCAACGCCAATCAAACATTTGGGGATCTAGTTGCCTACCTTGCTGTAGGATAGGAGTTATTATTTACACGGAATCCCGTACACCGTTTCATCAATCCGCGACACCGTGTTGGCTCCGATTGCGGGTGCCGAGCATCTTGAATTTTTTTGATTTCATCTTCAGCAAACTTCCGCTCTTTAAGGGGCTTCCTTTCATACAGCGCCCGGTTCGAAATAACACCGTATATGTGTGCTAGAAAATGCCCTGCTTAAATTTGGTGGCTGGTCGATCGCCTCTCGTGTTGGCATGAAACACTAAAAAAGCATTTGTGCCTACAACTTGGCCCTCATTGATCTCCTCGCCCTGCTCCTCATCTACCTTAGATAACCGAACCAACTGCCCAGTCAATATTGAATACGTATAGAAGATAATACTCCTTCTGAAGCCTTTCTTAGCGGTGAATAGAGTATCCCCTAAGCTGAGGACCAAGCGCCGAAGACTCCATACCTGCAGCTCTTCCGGGTCTTTCCCGCATAACAGCCTGCGCATACAGGCTGAGAGCATATCTTTCTGTTGTGCAATGGCATCAACCGAACTAGCTCGGCTGATCATGTGTTGAAAGAACGCTTGAATTGTTAACATTAATACTCTTTACACTAGGTATACTCGATTCTGCACTCGAGGCTTGCTGTTCCGACACGAGGGCCTTTATGCCCACGCCTTATAGCCCACTGTGATTTTCACCATCATTGTTGTAGCCACCTTCGTTCTGTGCGCTTGACTCGTAGACTTAATCCCTTTTTAGACCGTAATATTGGTCTAGCGAATGCAAAAATTATCCCACCTAATTCAGCATATTGTTCTCCACAACCGATCTATTTTTTTGTCCTAATTCCGTAACACGGCTGAGATACCTCCTAAGAATTTTCAAAAAAGACTGAAATCTGCGCACTTGACCCGAAAATCTTCAACACCCCATATCACTAGTATGTAGAAAAGGGAATTGATAGGGACACCGCAATTTAACCACTTATAGAAAACAAACATAGGCTTATACACAAAGTTACGAGTGCTCCGCACCATCCATAATGTAAGGTAGGTGGTGGCAGAAAATTTTATCGATTTCACCATTACGAAAGTTGGCATGAATCCCCAACCGTGTTCTCACTTTAGGAACTAGCTACTTTGCACATTAGGGTTAGCACGAGCTTCCGCGCTACTGTTGTCGGAACTCTATGGTGGCGGAACTCCTCTCATTCAGATTGATTAGTAATTGATTAGTAATGCTGATATTAGTAAGCATATCCTGCGCATGTCTTGGCACGCTATCATAGATTCCGTCATGATATCGACACATCGGTCAATGAAGTCACAGGCTTAATTAAGCTAATAGACAACACGCCAAGGTCTAAGAGGATGGGAATAACGTTGAGAACAGGACGTTGATAGCTGAAAAAGCCTGGGTTCGCTCGGAAGGGTGTCAAAGAAGGGTATATTTCTTGATGGGTATGAGCGAGAAGACATGGTCGAATATCGCAAGGATTTTTTTTTCAATTATGAAAGAAAAGTTGTTGAGAACATTATAGTCAGCTCGCTAGTTCTCTAGAGTAGGTAGCCTGGTAGGATCACCATCCACTGAACAAGCCTCCTAAAGCCTTCTCAGGCCTTCAGTTCCATCACTCTATAACCTAGTGTTTATAACTCTACGATCCCATGTGGTGTGGTTGAGGCAATGAATTTTGAAAATGGTAACTTTTTCTTGTGGAATGTGGGAATGGAGTTCCGCGAGAAATTGAGACAAGCTTGTACTTTTCCTAAATAGGGAGTCTAAGTACCTTTCTTAAACCAGAGATAGGCCCACCTAAATAAACCAATCATAGCGAATCATATGCGATTACTAAGTGAAGCAAATCGAGATAAATGGGCCATAATAACTCCAGCTTCTCATTCTTAATCCCAACTTAAGATGACAAGTTACTCTTTGCCTTTAAATACTGGGCCTACGGCCGGTGCTAGTGTGAATCTCACACTGCCCTCTTATACTCCGTCTTCCCCAGCCAACTCCCCGTTCCGCTCTAGCCCGCTTCTCAATCGATTGACTACCGTTCTCTCGTCATCGTATACAGATTCAGACATACGATATGCATTGGAGACTCTGGACTTTCGAGACATTCACAACACTCCAGAAACTCGGAGACAACTACGGCCGCATGTACAAAGAGAAGTCATCGATTGCAATGGCAGAATTGTTCAGGACTTTGGCAAGGTAGCAGAGGTGGGTGAATTGAGAACTCTACCTGTCAAGTAACGCCGTTAACTCGAAACAGCAGCTTAAGCGGATTGGTGCCGTGATTTCTAGCCTAAACCAGATATGTGAAGATCTACGCAAGCACATCGTACTTGCGAAGCAGGAAACAGACCCTATCCTGGAAGAGGCATCTACGCTGATGGAACGAAGAACAGAAACCAGGCGGAAACAACGCCTGCTTGATGCCTTTACTAGTCATTTTATAATACCGGATGAGGATCTTGATTCGTTAATTTCCCCTACTGAACCGGTTGACGATCGTTTCTTCAATTTGCTAACCCGGATGAAACAAGTCTATCATGACTGTCAGATCCTGCTTGGTGGAGAGAACCAAAGGCTAGGCTTGGAGGTAATGGGACAAAGCTCGAAACATCTCAATTCTGCTTACCAGAAACTATATAAATGGATACAGAATGAATTTAAAACCCTGAATCTTGAAGACCCTCAAATGAATATCTCGATAAAGCGGGGACTTCGCGTCCTTGCAGAGCGTCCTAGTCTGTTTCACAGTTGTTTGGACTTCTTTGCTGAGGCACGAGAATACATTCTCTCTGATTCGTTTCACAGCGCCCTCACAGGAGCAACTCCCACCTCTAGCACCGAGCGAAACGTAAAGCCGATTGAGTTTTCTGCCTATGATCCGCTTAGGTATGTTGGAGATATGCTGGCATGGGTGCATTCCGCTTCTGTCTCGGAACGTGAGGCTCTGGAGGCTCTCTTTGTGACCGAAGGTGATGAACTTGCCCGGGGCATTAAAGCTGGTGCCGATAATGAACCTTGGACTCGTATTGATGAGGAAAAAAACGTATTTGATGGGAAAGCGACTCTTAATGAACTAGTTAATCGCGATTTGAAAGGAGTTCTGCGTTCTCTCCGCCAGCGTGTTGAGCTCACCATTCAAGGTTATGAGGACCCCGTCATCACCTTCAAGGTAGCAGTCCTATTGTCATTTTATCAGACCACATTTTCGAATCTCATTGGATTGGATTCCGATTTAGTGGACGTTATCAATTCGCTCGAAAAGTACACGCTTGATCACTTCCGGAGTCTTATGCAGGATCATCTGAATATGTTATCCACAGATTCACCGAACTTGACCCCGCCTATAGACCTCTCTGTGCCACAGTTTCTCTCTGATGCCCTAGAAGTCTTAATGTCTGTGATGCGGGCGTTTGAAGCTTCGTTTGGGACTCAAGACAGCCAGTTCGCCTCGAATACCGACAATAAGTTCACACCAATTCTTCACTCAGCGCTTGACCCATTCCTTGATCTAGCGAAATCTTCGTCAAAAGAGCTCTTAGATCCAACGGCGGAGGTTATTTACCACACAAACATCCTCCTCGCCGTCCGGTCAACCATATCACCCTTTCCATTCGCGTGTGCAACTCATCTGGGACCTATATCCAGGGCACTGTCCTCATTACGTATAAATATTCTGGAAATTCAGCACGGCTTTTTCCTCCGGGGGTCTGGCCTAGATACTTTACTTATGGCTCTCAAACTGTTCTCGCCTTTGGAAAACGTGCAAGATTCACCCACTGCAGAGCAACCAGCGCCGAATCTCGCTGAGATTGCCATTCTGCCTGCCTTTCAACCTCCTGCACTGTCAGTCATAAGTCAGCGACTAGACGATTTCCTCGCGTCAGCACTAATGGACGCGATGGACAACCTGAAACGCGTACAAAATCCTTCGCTCGTGAAAGATGTCACGGCGGAGGCTGTCGAGGTATTCTGCCGGGATTTCGAGTTTGTAGAGGGCATGATCATTGGCGCCGATGCAGCAAGAGGCAAGTTTGACGTCTCAAAGACGGAGAAAGAAAGCGATATTGTTTCCAGCATCAGGGGCGTGGATAATGATGATGCTGATGATGACGGTTCTTATTCTTTGAGGGCAGTTTTCCCGAGAACGGTTGGCGAAATCAGAGTTCTCTTGAGCTAAAGACCTCCCCTACCTCTCTCTTTCTCTTGAGTTAAGGGTCATTATATTAAAAGTGCATCTACTATGTCAAAAGTCTAAAAATAATGGCAAGCAATTGCGAGCAATAATACTGCTGGATAGCATGATTTTATTTTTATTCAAGGGAGACTTCGTCAATTGCATGGTTTGCTAGGAGGTCGAGGTTGACATGTGTTGATTGAGTTTATATATCTTAAAAATGAGAACAATTATCACGTCCCTATATCGGCCAAATATTATGAGTTTTGGTGCTGGGGGTTTCGTAAAGTCTAATTTCTCCGCAGTATTGCGATTCCATACGGATCCCGGTCTCTCTGGCTAACATCTACGCTGAATTCCTCGACTTCTTCCATCTTTTCAGCTTTTAGCTCCGCCGTAAGTGCTTCCCTCAGTTTTGCTTGCATGACGGCGCCCAGGTAGCCCCGTTCCGAATTGGAATGGAAGGCCGCGATGACGACCGAGCCGCGCTCAATCACAGCGAGGGCTTGATGGTGACTCAGTTCGCCCGTCAAGAGAAGGTCGGGGAGCCCAGTATTCACAAGCTTCATTAACACATCCGCACCAGAGCCGGGACAGATACCCACTGTGCGGATCAGTATCGTGTCGGTTGATGCGGACTGGGGCACGGCAACAGCAATGCCCGCTGGATTTCCTATACTATGGCCGATACGCTCGACCAAAGTGGTGAGAGGCTGCAGAGATGCAAAAGTGACCAGACGACCAACACCAGCAGATTCGAAGCCTTGAGCGACAGGGGCAGGGCAGGGAAATAGAATGCTGCGAAGGTGGGGGACCACTGGCGAGTTGCGATCGCTGGTGGCCATTTGTTGGGATTGTGGATATTGTGGATTAGTGTAGGATCCGGAAGCGCTTTGGTCTGATTGTTCACCAGGAAGAGACCAGGAGTCTTCGGGACCAGAGGATTCTCCAAGCTGGCTGCCCGATACATCACCAGCAACTATGTCACAAAGCCAGTCCGCCATTCCGTCCGGTACAACGTCAACCGCAGTATGCGGTGAATATACACTGATGCCTTCCTGGACGAGCCGTAGGAGGGAGTGTTGCTGAGGGTCATCGAGCTTGAGGGACTTCAGGCCCCGAAAAATAATCGGATCTTTCTTGTATGAGAAGACGAAAAAAATGAAAGAGTGAAAAAATAGAGAGTGACTTAAAAAAAGTCCACATACGATAAGAAATAATAATTGAATCCTTCCGCTCGATGGCCTCGTCCGCAACGGCCGTGGTAAGATCAATGGTTAAGAGAACCGAATTCTTCTGTCGCCGGCCCGGATTGAAAGGCGCCTCCAGAAGCACTTAAACGGAAACGCACTTTGCTTAGCTGCGAGAACTTGTGGTTGTTGGCTGAAATTGGAAACTCTTACATCCCGTATTGTCGAAGCTCTTATCGGATAACGATTCTGGATAACTATTGCCAATATTTGTTAGTAATAGCCGCCAATGGAACTCGCGTTGATTGATCATGAATGTTGGAGACAGACAGCTTTCTCATTGAACTCACCACAGCTCGCGTGAAGGGTGACGACACAACTGGACTAGCTGAGGGAGGCATTGTGCAGTACTGCCGGAAAGCCGATATATATGCAGCCCACATCACAATTGTCTATCTTCTGGGTGATCGATCGTTCGGCTTCCCTGATCTCGATGATTATGGATTCTGCAAAGCTCAAGTACCATGCAGAGTCGTAGGGCGGTGAGTCTTTTCCGAGTGGGTAATTCGAGAAACCTATCATAGGCATCAATACGTATAACATCTTATCTTATCTCAACAAGCCCAAGCAGCCCTAGCCGCTAGCCGCGATAGGTGTGTCCAGATCGAGGCTCAGATCTAAGCATGATTAAGCGTTAGCAGATAATATTATTAGGGTAGTGGTATAGCCACACCAATTATATTCCTGCCACACCAATTATATTCCTGCCACACCAATTATATTTCTGC